>VNKC01000220.1:0-129790 GCA_008042775.1 Drosophila pectinifera
CGGTTGAGCGTTATGCTGTTCTAATTACTATATATTATATATTTATATATTTATATATTTTAGTTGCGTAAGGAAACTTAAATTAAAAATACAATCAAAATATAGGAAATATTTTTCCAGCTGTCATGAATTTATTTTAGTTTTATTCAACACAAAATATATATATTTGCCACAAAGAGATCCTCAGCGCTTCTCTAAATATTCGAGTTCGGTTGAGCGTTATGCTGTTCTAATTACTATATATTATATATTTATATATTTATATATTTTAGTTGCGTAAGGAAACTTAAAATAAAAATACAATAAAAATATAGGAAATATTTTTCCAGCTGTCATGAATTTATTTTAGTTTTATTCATCAAAGAATATATATATTTGCCACAAAGAGATCCTCAGCGCTTCTCTAAATATTCGAGTTCGGTTGAGCGTTATGCTGTTCTAATTACTATATATTATATATTTATATATTTATATATTTTAGTTGCGTAGTTTTCCTAAAATAAAAATACAATCAAAATATAGGAAATATTTTCCAGCTGTCGTGAATTTATTTTAGTTTCATTCAACATAAAATATATATATTTGCCACAAAGAGATCCTCAGCGCTTAACTAAATATTCGAGTTCGGTTGAGTGTTATGCTGTTCTAATTACTAAATATAAAACAATACCTTAATCGTTTCCCCTCCAACACGGCGTTACTAATTACATTTGTTAATTTGTTACAATTTCCGGAATTTCGCTAATTTATTATTTCAACATTTTTATTAGGGGAATAAATTTATGCAGTCACAGCATGGGAATGGGCTCTGGGCCCACTTCCTCTTCAATTGTTGTATATAGCATCACCAGAGGCGATCAATTTGCATTGTTTTTGAGGGGAGAAGGGTCTCTACTATTAAGTATAAAATGTGCTACTTTTAAGGTGAATTCAGAGCTTTATCATTCCGCTTATTGATCCATTACTATCACTTTCCTATGTCTGAGACCCCCGAAGGCCCATACAAGTCGCCAGACTCATTGTTGACTCTGTCTTTTGTCTGCCGGCTGGCTCTGGGTGAATAATACTTTCGTGGGTGTTTGAATTTATGAACAGTTTATGGGTTATGGGCGATTTTTGCACTCGCCGGGCGAACGGACATGCCTTGAATAGTGATTGATTTCCAAGATATTAATATTTATATTTATTTACTTCTTTTTCTTCTGTGTTTCGCTTGCCACATATTTTGGATACTTTTTATGGGCCGGCGGAATGTTGAAATAAACACGTTGTATTGCCGCTGTTAATGGCCGCATAAATTGTTGTCAGATATTAGTAATAAATATATATCCCCCTCAAGTGTGTGTGAGTTTGTGTGTGGTTTGTTTACTTATCATAACAAATTTGTCGGTATTTACCGCGCACGTGCCACCGATTTTCGAGACCAAAGTCGCTCTAATGTATCAGTTCTGCATTAGCAGTATCCATTAATCGAATCCCCAAGAAGTCGGTCGCCTGCAGGCCAAAAAGGTTAAAAGCCTCGCCGGCCCAGTTGCATGCCACACTTTCCTTGGCAAGCTGCCATCGTGGAAATGCGCAAGGACCCGACCACATCCTTTTCCTTCCCCGGAATATGGACTTGACATTGATGGGGCACGGGTCCTAAATTGTTTGCTTTTAGTTGCGTAGTTTCCGTCTCCTCACACGTGACTCGGCCGGGGTAGGGGCATGATTGTGGCAGGACTCATTAAGTGTTGTAATAACTCTTGTATATAGAATTAAAGCCCAGGGAAAAATGCTCTTGATAGCAAGGGAAATGGTCTTCCTTTAACTGAATTTAATTTATATAAATTCAACTACAAATACCTTTTAATTATTGGGTTATCCCCTCCGGATCCTCGCTCTGCTGGCACTGTCTTTGCCCTGAATCGGTAGTCATCGATGGCCGGACTGGCCAGCGGGCAGGGCTCCATGGTTCATTAGAACCCATTAAGGTAAACCAAACAAAGAACCGACCGGGCAGCTCTCAGTTCCAGCTACTCATAAAATTTGCGCAGCTGAGCGCCAAAAGCCGAATGAAAAAATAAAAATAAAAATACAACGAAAATCCAAGTTGAACGAAGCGTACGAAATCATTTCCTACTAAAATCAACGAAACGGAGGTGGAGTCGCCCATGTCGGCGTGGACTTTGGGAGGTGGAGGATGTGGGATCTGGAGGTGCTGGTGGTGCCGGTGGTGATGGTGGTGCTGGTGGTGGCACTCCGGCTCGGACACCGGCTCGACTCAAAATGCGTGACTGCGACTAATGACCCGCACGTGTTCGGCTGCCCGGGCTGGCCGAGGTTCGAGTTCTACGATGACTATGCGTCGCGCTGCCAGAGAATTGATTACGATCGCTGGACGCATATTAATTGTGGCAGAAAAAAGGCAGCCGGGCAGCCGGGCAGCCCCAGGGATAGCCGGGGTAAAGGATACCAGCCGAAAAGGACACTGGAGCCTCTCTGCGCATATGATTAACCACTTAATGGATTCCCCGGACGGGCCTAGAGTTCGTGTTGCTGCAGGTAAACTGCGCATTTGTCGATCTCCGCCAGAGCCACACACCGAGCTCGGCAACGGGATGGCCCAAAATTTGTCACACCTCCAGGCCTGGGGATCCCGGGGATGCCCTCTCTATGAGTGATGATCCACTGAGGCGGCTCCAGCGACGTGTGGGCGATCTTATCCGCCAGTGAGGTGTGCGGCCACGCACTTGGGCAGCGATGATCAGAAATGTTAATGAGTGCTAATTAAGTAATTTATTAGCCAAGCTGGGCATCAGCAATGAGGAGGATTCATCGATAGGGTGATTTATTTGTACAGAATTGAATTAAAAATAAGGGATATATAGGAAGTAAAATCTTAACTGTATCTCACATATAATCTAAACTATTCAAACCACTCTGGTTTCAGAAATAGTTCCTGGTAATGGTATATATGTCTTTAAATTCATATAATTCCTAGACCAGGAATGACTGTAATGTATAGTATTCAATCCCATATCAATCAGGGGGATCTTGATAAGCCGGTACAAGCGCCAGCTTATAAAGCCAATCCCAGCCGATTTCGGGGGAAACTGTAACAGAAGCTCTCTCTAACCAGAGAGCCAACATGACAAACTATAAACGCAATTACCTAGACGAACCGCAGTGCGGCAACAAAGGCGACTACACGTAGGCCAAGCCAAAAGCCAGGCCGTCAAGACGGCCAAGAGCCAAGAGCCAAAGCCAAGGCAACTCGCACTACCAAGTTACTCGGGTTACAATGAAATTTGTCTGAGGCAAGTAAACATTGCCACCGCACCGGGTTTCTGCGCAGGCGTGCGGAAAATGGAGTTTCGGTAGCACGGCCAAAGGAGAGGAAAGGATGCAGGAGGCAGGACTGGGGCCACAGGAAGCCGTAGTCCGAACTTCATGATGAGGAATGTGCCGGCCGCACGTCTTTTGCTAATAACCATCATAAATTTTGCAGCGGCAACAAATTGAAATTAAACGAACAGACACCGCGCTCGCAGGAAGACGCAGTCAGAGTCAGAGTCAGAACCAGAGGTAGAGTCAGAGCCAGAGTCAGGCCAGAACCAGAGTCAGAGCCAGGCCAGAACCAGCAGCCGCAGAATGCAATCAGAGAGGCCCGAAGGAGACACCGAAAATTCAGGAGGCTCCCCCCCCCCAGAGAGCTCGTGATTTTGTGTGTGGGGTAGGTATGAAAAGAAGTGTAACTACTTTGTTGTTGTCATGTAGTTAGCACTTGAAGATTTATCCGCGCGAATTAATTGCGATCTTGTTGCGCAGATTCGCCATTCGCCAGTCGTGGCTTCGGGGATCCGGACTCGTTCTCGGACTCAACCACATGTGGCGTTGGTGTGTCCCTTATCAAATTTAAACGGTAGCCCAGCTGGTGTCCCAGTACCAGCGGTCCCAGAGCGGTAGCCACTTGTTGGCCATACAGGGAATTATGACAATTATGGGGGGCCATAAATCCGCTCCGACTGCCTGGCCCGGCAAGATCAAGAGCGTTCGCTACACCCCAAAGCCACCTTCAAAATAATTCATTGGCATTGTCGGCCATTGCCTCGTAAATCACTCACCCACTGGCCATTCCAATTCGAGCCGCTGTCTCCCCATTTCTCCCCGGCCTTTCCCTGGATGTGTCACAAGCTATAAGCCGTTGAACTGACGCGACAACATTATTAGGCGAGATCAGCGATGGACGATCAGCGATCGACACTTGGTGACATTATGGATTATGGATTATGGCGCTCGCGTGCTGCTTATGTATGCCACTCGAATAATTCGCCAGAAATACTTTCACGCTACGTGGCGATCAGCGATCCCGGACGATCCGACCCAATCCTCCCATTGATCGATCGTTCATCAGCATGCAGCGCATCGTCATCTCCATCATCATGGCTTTCGCGGATGCACAGGGGAAAAAATACTAAGAAATATATAATATATTTAAATACATATTTATATTTTTAATAAATTCAGAATATATTCAAGAAATTTATGTACCAAAGTTTCTAGAGCTTCCTTCGACTCTAAACTATTTTATTCCCAACTCATTGATCAGCAAATATTTATATTTTTTATATTTTAAATAAACTCAAAATATATTCAAGAAATTTATAGACCAAAGTTCCTAGAGCTTCCATTCTAAACTATTTTATTCCCAACTTAATGATCAACAAATACTCTAACTCTTTTTACTGTGTCTCGGTGGTGCTGCTTCTGCCTGGGCTGCTGATCAATCAACGCCTTAAAAAGCGAACTGCAGCCGTACCCTTCCATACCAGTTTCTTATTACCAAGTTGGCCCCAGCCGCCTCACATTTGGCAAATACATTTTCGCGCATTTCGCGACGTTTACAAATTGCCGCCATTAATTAGGCAAAAAACGCACGCACCGCCAACGCTTCGAGGGCCCCCAAAAACCCCTCCAAAAGTCGTGTAGGCGAGGCATCACAAAATATATATATCCATATATATATATATGAATGCTGAGCTTGGAACTTGGAGCAGGGCTACCAGACAACCGATCCAACCGGGCTCTGGAGCCGCCGATGTTGGGACTCACATAATAATCAGCGGGGTGGACAGCAACCAGGATTGGTTTTGGCATGCGTTCGAAATTAATTACCCCCCAGCACACTTGCTCGCAGTGCCAGCTAATTAAGTTGTTTACGTTGTTGAGTTATTGAACAGCGAGTTTGCCTATTAAAGGGGTTTCGGAATTGGGATTTGGATTGGGATACAGATTCGGGTTCGGGTTCGAGGGCCTCCGATGTGGGACAGTGCCCGCTGCCAAGTTACGTGGCGGAATGCAGTCTACTAAGGAGCTCTATTACTATAGGAAATTTAAGCCAAGATAAAGGGATAACTGAAAAGTATAGAATAATATATAATTTAGTTTAAAATGTGTTGTTTTGGTAAGAAATATAAACAATATGAGCTATATTTTACAAGCCAAGATAAAGGGAAAACGGATTATTGTAGGTCAATATTAAATTAAATTTAATATCTATTTTTTTCGCAAGGAATGTCAACAATAAAATCTATATTTTACAAGCCAAAATAAAGGGAAAACGGAATATTGTAGTACAATATTAAATTTAATTTAAAATCTAATGTTTTGGCAAGGAATATAAACAATAAAAGCTTTATTTTACAAGGTAACTTGCTCTATTTTATTTTAATATGGATACTTAATCAAGGCAAACTCTTCAAGAATTAATGTGAATTTTTTCCAGCTTCCAAAGCACTCCCAATATTAAATTAAATAATTAATAGATTTTAAATCTATTATTTTGGCAAGGATTATAAGAAATATAATCATTATTTGACAAAGTAACTTGTTCTATTTTCTTTTAATAATTATACTTAATCAAGGCAAATCTTTACAGAATTAATGTGAATTTTTTTCGGCTTCCAAAGCAGTCCCAATATTAAATTTAATAATTAATAGATTTTAAATCTATTATTTTGCCAAGGAATATAAACAATATAAGCTTTATTTTACAAGGTAGCTTGCTCTATTTTCTTTTAATATGGATACTAAATCAGGGCAAACCTTTACAGAATTAATGTGAATTTTTTCCGGCTTCCAAAGCACTCCCAATATTAAATTAAATAATTAATAGATTTTAAATCTATAGTTTTGGTAAGGAATATAAACAATATTAGCTATATTTTACAAAGTAACTTGCTCTATTTTCTCTTAATATAGATACTTAATCAAGGCAAACCTTCACAGAATTAATGTGAATTTTTTCCGGCTTCCAAAGCACTCGGAGAATACCCTTTCCCAGCGGTACTGTCGTCGCATGTCCCCGCTTGACTAAGTTGTCAACCTGTCTGCCAGCGGATGTCAACCGCCGTCGCTGCATTTATTAGCCAGGTGATCCAGCGGGCATCGCGTGCCCGTCCGAGCCCAGTCGACCTGGAGGTGCCCGGGGCTGGGGGGACTTACTGCCTGCTCACTGGGCCGTGGTCATATCGGCGGCAGCAAGAAATTAAAGATGCACTTTGGCTGTCAGCGCGCTGTGTTTGCTGTGGGCACGGCCCGTTGTCGTCATTTGTTTCAGCCCTTTTGTTAGGGCCCTGAAATTGGTATCTAAGACTGAAACTGAAACAGAAACAGACATCACATAATTAGCCTCTCTAAATAAATCAGCCGGCCTGGCTATTTGGGGAAATAGGCCTGGAAAGAGGTTCCCTCTAACTTGATTATGTTGGCCTGCGGTTTCCACTTGCCTGTTGTTATCGCCGCTTGTCGCTCAGGTGATTTAAGTGGTTTGCCTTCTCTAGAGATCCCTGACCAATTTGATGTCTCAATTTCAGTCTCTCCCGGAATGATTACCAATGTTTTTTCGGAATGGTTCTTCTACACTTTCCCCTGCGAGGAGCGGCGCGGCGCTTTCGTTTTGATTCGAATGTAAATTTGTTGAGTTTGGAATTGGTTTTCTATTAAGTGCTGCTCGGTGTTCCTGCCCCCCAATCCAAGCCATTCAGATGGGATAAGATAATCTCTTTTTAAAAGCTTGTAAAATGTGCGTCTGCCTGCGGTCTGGGGTCTGGGGCCTCAAGTCTGGTCTGCCACTTAAAGCGGCAAACATCAACAATGGCGCGAGGCGACAACATTACGGCGAGTCATTCAGCCCGTTATCAATAAGCACATTAATTTGATTAATAACCACCTGCAAATCATTTCCACACTACGCCCCCCCACACAAAAGACCTCAAAACTGATAAAAAAATATATATATATAGGTAAATCTGGCCCTCCCCTAAGTAGCAAAAATGTCAGCAACAAATGCTGATGATGCCGGGATGCCCAGATGCGAAGTGCCATTACAGCAGAAGCCACATCAATTTACGCATCGAGTCGGCGAGGCAACCCTTTTGCCACTGCTCTCGCACATAAATCGCTATCTTTATGGAATTTTTATGGGCAATCTCCTTGCAGGCATCCCAGCACGACCGCAGCCCCACACGCTCCACTAATACATGGCATCCGCCGCGGTGCCCCGGCGCCGCAACCCCAATACCGAGTCTTGCCTCCTGCGTCCTGGTTCCTGGTTCCTGGGCAAAAGGTGCACGCGACACTTGCGCATCATCATTATGTGGGATGTGGCCTCTCGCCCCACCCGAAGGTGGTTCTAGCCTTGCCTTGGGTCTGAATCCCTGTCCGGGTTAAGTGGCGGGCTTGCCAAATAAAATTTCCTGCCCCACTTCGCCCACGCTGCCTGCTGCTGGCAGTGCAATTTGTTTTGATAACACAAAACCAATCCTCAAAGCCCCCAGGATTCCATCAGTTGGGGCGGGGCTCAGTGATGATAGTTAGTGGCAGGCGGCAGGGAAGCCCCACACCGGCTAATCGCTGGAGGTTCTGTGAATCTGTCAGGGAAGTAGCTGGAAATATCTTTGACTTTAAGAAAAGAAGGGTAAAAAATATGCACTAAATATTCAGAGATCTAAGTCAGCTAAAAAATCAGCTAAGAGGTAAAAATAAATTACAAGAAAGTCGTTCTCCAAGCTAACAAAAATTCCTTAAGCCTTGAAACAAATTTAATTGATTTTTTTTGTGGCTCATTCTATGTCCTATAAAACCCACAATTATTATCCTTAAGATCTCTCAGAAGGTAAAAATTAATTATAAGAAATTCATTATCGAAACTAGCATTGAAACAAATTTTAATGATTTTTTGTGGCTCATTCTATGTCTTTTAAAAACCCACAATTATTATTCTTAAGATATTCTAGAAAGGCCTCACAGTTTCAATATGGCATGTCCTGTAAGGGATCCGTTTTCCAGGGCCTCGTGTGTGTGCCAGTTGTGCAGTGGCACACACTACCCCCACGCACTTCGGGAAACTGTCAAAACAAATATGAGCCGTGAAGTGTCAATAGAATGTCAAAGGTCCTAACCCCCAACCTGCCGCGCTAATTGGTTAATGTAAACAAGTAGCAAGCCGATCGGGCCGAGGGCAGAACCGCAAAGGGAGCCATGTTATGTTTCAAGTTTCAAGTGTCGACGAGCACGGAAAAGTAAGGAAAAATAAACAGACGGCGTCGGCGGCTTCGATGACGACAACGCGCTGAACAAATACTTCAATTAATAAACAGACACGCGTCCATCGATAAATAAGTCTGTATGCTCGCACAATATGTTACTTACTTACGTTGCCCCCGAGACCCCGGAGCCCCGAACCCGAACCCGACTCCGAACTCGAGCCCGGAGCCAGGGGTCTCATCTGCGGACTAGCCCAAAATGGACTGCGGTCTTGTAACCAAACACCGAACATCGCTTCACTGCGACAACCAGATAAAAGCCTGCCAAGAGCAGGAGACAAGGACATGTCGACCCAGGAGCACTTTTATAAAAGCCCGTCAAGGGTGTCCAGACTATGTAATGTGGGATTATGGGTGAAGTATTAAAGGGTATGTGTTACACAACTGAAAATGAAGTATTAAAATATAATTAAAATATCCCAAGTTAAATATCACAAAGTAAAGGGTTCTTAGTATTACTATATATACTTATATAAAGATAAAACATTCCAAGGAAAGGAATTTCATCTTTAGAAATAATCATAGAATCTATATTTAAGTCTTCCGATGATGGATGGCTTTTGTCTTAATTTCTTAAAGTATTAGACTCTTTCCATATACTAAACAAATTGGTTAAGTGTAAAAATATAATTAAAATATTCAAAATTAAATATATACTAAATGTAAAGGGTTCTTAGTATTACTATATATACTTATATAAAGATAAATCATTCAAAAGAAAGTATTAAACCTTCATTTTAATCTTTACAAATAATCATAAAATCTATATTTAAATCTTCCAATGATGGATGGCTTTTGTTTTGATTTCTTCAAGTATTAGGCTCTTCCAATATATTAAAAAAATTGGTTAAGTGTAAAAATATAGTTAAAATATCCCAAATTAATTATAAGCAAAAAGTAAAGGGTTTTTAGTATTACAATATATACTTATATAAAGATAAATCATTTCAAAGAAAGGTTTAAACCACCATCTTAATCTTTAGAAAAAATCATACAAACTATATTTAAATCTTCCCATGATGGATGTCTTTTGTTTTGATTTCTTCAAGTATTAGGCTCTTCCAATATATTAAACAAATTGGTTAATACCCTTTCACATGTCCAGCAAAGAATCACCCTTCGCCACTAGCCGATAAGCTTATTAACCAGGCTTAAGTACCTTATAAAGTCACCTCTTTCTGGCCGAACTCCTAACTCTGACCATTTGAAAGCAGTTTGGGCTCCATTCACAGTTTCGGGCTGTCAGCTAACAACTTCTTTAAGTAGAATTTATGGCGCGACCAAGTCGAAATGCAGGAAAGATCTGTGCGAGAAATAAAGAGTTGGTAACCTGTCTGCGGATTAAGATTTTATACTAATATTATCGTTGTTTTGGGCATAATTTGCCAATCATTAAGTAACAGTTAAATTTAAATATTTAACTAAAGCCCCAGAACGATCTACACTATATATTCATTCGATCCAGATCATTCATAAAGCGCTACAGATGTCCGATGGTCCATCAGAGAAATACGCATTAAGTTTGGGATATGTTAATGGTCCGAAAGTCGTATCTAATGTCGCATATATATAGTTTTACGATCCCAATGCAGATGAGTCCGGGAACTGTCTACGATTTTTTAGCCCGTCGCAAATCATTAGCGTAAAGTGTTGATTTTGCATAAATTTTGATGGCTCCGGTGGATGTGTTGGATTTGACTTGATTTGATTTGATTAGCAAAGCAAGTCTCTCCAGCTCTCGACCATGTATTATGCTAATTATAGCTTATCGCGGCTAATTTGTGTACCATTTTCGGATCTGCGGCTATTTGCGTGGGCAGATGTTGAACTGTTTTGCCAAGTAGCCTGTAGTTTGATTTGTTGTGAGATCGAATATCTTTATTTTAAGACTCCATGGTGGTGTGTTTATATACCTGTCGGGCAACTTGATTTAAAGTGTGAATATTCAGTGTGTTTTTTAAGGTAGAAAAGCGGTTCCCAGGGCTGCCTTCCTCCCCCTTGAGGATGAGATTATCTCCAAAGGCTTCTCCTCCATTTTTTGGCATCGGAAACTCCCAACAGTATCGCATTTTCTTCTATAAATTTCGTTTTTCTTGTCTGTTTTTTTTGTTGGCCCGCTGTACCTTTCCTGGAGATTGCAAATACATTAACACTTTTTTATGGTTCCGGACTGGACTGCAAACTTCCAGCTCCGGCGGACACCGGCGTCAGTGCCTGGCGGGTGGCAAGCTACGGTTTTTCGCATCATTTGCTTGGGAATCCCCCGTATGTTGATGCTACATTAGAGGCAGCCAGCCACAGCCAGCAGCCAGCAGTGGTGGCTCTATTTTTTACTCCCGTCCAGAGCTTGCGCTTCATTGATTTCAATTTGAAGCTCGAGTTGCCGTCTTGGCAGGACCCCGCACCGAACTATCGGCATTAAATGTTATGTGCTGCGCGGTGCTGTCCGTGGTGGCAACTCCTGTCCCCCATCCTGGCACCCTCTCACTCCCTGCTCCCTGCTCCAGCCACCATGTGTCCGTAGTCGTGTCCGTGCGTTATCTGTTTCCGCAACATGATGCTGCAAAGTGCGGGGCGATGAGGCAGCGACAACGTTGTCGTTCTGCTGATAATGATTATTGAAGTTGCGCCGCACACACGCACGTCGCCGCATATTTTATATATATATATAGAGAGAGAGAGAGTATATATTTATGATGTATGCGATTTGGTCCAGCTGAAAAATTTCAACGCATAAAAATATCTTGGACCTGCCAGCCATCGGCCATCAGCCTCTTCCTCCCACCTCCCAGCACCCAGCAGTAGCTGCTGCCTGTCGTCGACACTGTAGCAAGATGGACTTCCGGTTTCCTGTTTCCGTCTGTCGAAGTTCTTTACTTTTTTCAATGCTTCAACGCACACACTCTCCCCTCCCGCCCAACGCCCTGTCATATGTATAACAATTTTTATATCGCTCCTGCTCGCCTCCGTCTTTGTTGTTGTCCGCCGGTGGGTGGCCGGCTGTGTGAGGGGCGTGGCATTGGCCGGGGTAACATCCTTGCATCGACATCTGATGTGTCAGCTGCCCAGTTGGGTGTGTGTGTCCTGCGAAAGTTAAGCGCAGCTTTCCTAATAAATCGATAAGGAAAAAATTGGTCTTAGCTGGGATTGTGAGAGAGAGGTTTTGAGATATATGCAGAAATATAGCCACTCACTCGGGGCAGCCTTGAAGGGCCTCGTCGAGTAGGGACCTGGCTCAGCACCGTGCGAAACTAATGACAATTCGTCTCAAGCACCATTAGAGCAGAGCCCTTTGGCCATGACTTTCACAAATGAATGCCGGGAATGCCAGACAACGTGACGCTGCCTTTAACCGCCTGGGATTCCAACTGCAACACCTGCAAGTGCAGCACCTCAGGTGCAACCATCGCATGCTGTGCAGCGAGTCTCTTTAAACCGGGCGTATAGCTGTCTAGAGGATCTCGCGCCAGGAGTTGGCCTTGGTGCGGGAACACGCTGCGAGCTGTCCAGGAATCGGAGGAACCTACGGAACCTGCGGAACCTACGGGCCACTTGCTCAGGCCAGAGCCAGACACCAAGGCGTCGGATCAGGTAAAGCTGGCACAGGTTGGCAAGAAGACTAAATGTTATAGCTCTGAAAGATTACTAAGCTGGCTTAAACTTAAACCTAAGTCGTAATAGAAGTAGATGAAGCTTTCTCGTAAAAATTAATATACCAAGAAATACCCCAAAATGTACATAAATACTTTTAATAATCACTTAAACCACACACGATTCCCTTAATTTTCCCTATCAGCTAATGCTAGCTAATAGGTCATGTCTAAAGCCTAGAGTCACCTGCTTTAAAGTAGTCCGGCTGGCCTTTTCATTTGGCTTATCAATTAATGGTCACTAATAGATCATAATAGAATGCCATAAAATCAACAGAAGATACTTTTAGCTACTTAAACATGAGTAGGTAGTAGTAGCCTTTGTGTGTGGCCACCTTTCGGGCCAAACTCTTTGTCTGCGACTGTAAAACCCCTGGGACTTTGTAGATTTTTATTCTTTCCAAATATATATGGGGGCTGGCGATAAGCAAATTTTGATGAGGCCAGTCTACAAACTTATCAACTATGATTCGGCCCATTTAATTTGAATTCAATTTTTACTAGTCTTTAATGACCCTTAGAATATTGGGAAACCGGACTGAATATATTCCTGAAAAGGCGAAAAATATCGAATATGTTGAACGATATTTTTTATTGATTTTTTACGAGCGCACTCTTGAATTCCAGCCGAAAGGATTTGCATAATTTTCGGGGGTCAAAAGTGGCTGGTGGCGAGAGGTGAAGGGTGAGGGGCGAGGATCGGTGTTAAACGATTTGTCCGATCTTTGGGGATCAGGCGTGTGATCGTAAAACAAAAACATTTACCAGACAAGAGGGCCGATCTTTGTCCCCAGCGACTTTTGTCGAAATGTCGACCAAAAAGTCGTAAAACCAAGTCGAAGAGTCACAACAGAGCTGGACTGGCTGGCTGTCTGTTTCCAAAGACCATTTCGCACCTGTGGACGGGTCGATCAAACTTTTTACGACCCCCGATCGGCGTCCATAAAAAAGCGATGGACCGCCTCTTCTCAGGGCTCCGGCCCCCAATAATCGCTGACTTATGTGACATTATTGATCGTTAAGGCAGCAGCTCCGTTTGAGTTTGAGTTTGAGTTGCGAAGGGACTTGTCATTTAGCGTAATTTCGTAATTTGTTTTCCAAATGGCTTTCGACTACTTAGAACCATATCAGACCGCCGAGATCCCGTGCCGGTGGTCTGCCCTCCCCTCGGGATCGTCTGCGATTTCCAAATTTTCAATAAGATATTGCTTTTAACGACAATCTGTCGGTGGGTTTGGGCCAAGTTGAGCTTTTATGTTGCCAGCGTTTTTATGATCGACTTTTATGAGGTGCGATGACTTAGAGATTGCCTTGAACTCGATTTTGGTATTTGCTTTCCAGCTCCGGGATTCTTTCTCTGTGTGGGGCTTATAACGGTACTGGATTCTCGGTGTCTCTGTAGGGAAATATGACAAATACGAAGCTAGAAAGTTCATTTCCCTAGAAATAGGCAGATAAACAGCCGAGTCCATTAGTTGGCTACTTTAAAATACAATAACTAAGTCTAAGGTGAAGATACATATGCAAATTTGCAGTCTTAAGTAATTAAAAGCTGGCTAATGGAACTAGTTTCGTTTACTTAAGAATAGGTTACAGGGGTTGGAAAAATGGGGTTAAAAGAAGTTAATGTTAAATAAAATAAAATATAAAATAAAGTTAAATAAAAGTATTAAAAAATACAAAATTCCAAGCTTAAGGCTTCATAAAATATAAATCTGAACTGGAATACATTTTTTGTGGGCTGTCAAAAATAATATTCAAGAGACATCTATGCCGAAAAACCTTTTGGTATCATCAGCATTTATTCTAGGACTTCTATTTTGTTCTATAAAATGTATAGCATTTAAATACACTTACTTATATCTTACTAATATCTTACTTATATCTTACTTATATCTTTCTTATATCTTACTTATATCTTACTTATATATATACATCAGAGAAATATTAACAATTAAATCTGTTTGTAATTCCCTCAAATTGAGATACATAGGTCACCTTGACATTGACAAATTTGGCATAATTTGACCAGGTTCCTTGAGTGTCTCTGACAACCTTATCATATGAGACTGGAGTCCCTAGAGATCCCTAGAGAGCCAGATCCAAACATGGTAGAAGGTAAAACCTGGTGGTGAATGCAGCTGCTTGGCTTGGAACTCAACGGGGAGCCTAGGGCTCTCCCTACAAGTAAGTTTTATTGCACCGAGTGCTGGTGGACATTCCATCTATTGTTCTAGATATTCGTGGGGGAAAATTGCTAGAAAATGTTAAGTAGGCTGGACCTGGGACAAAACTGAGTCCAATAATTTCATTCTTGACTTTCCGATCGGGAGATGTGGGTTAACTCTCTGACATGGGTTTTATAGGCCTCTCTCCCACCCCCGAGTGGTGTAAAGTGTGAAGAAACTGGAATAAAAATCGGAATACATATTATTTATGAGGTTCATCAGGAGTTTACGACGGCTCAATGCTCATTCAGAGCCGGCGGATGAGAGGAGAAGAGTGGAAAGAATACCTGACCGGGCCATAAAAATTATAAAAATAAGGTATGCATCTGCCCCGACCACTTTTGCACCTCAGACTCTGTCTCAGTCTCAGTCGAAGTCGAAGTCTCAGTTCGAGTCTCAGTTCCAGTCTCAGTTCCAGTCTCCCAAGGCAACCTCATGCTGTGCGGAAGGGTCTGTCTTCGGTTGAGGGCCACAGAGTCTGGCCGGCACAGACTTCATGACGTCCCCGCTTAATGCCCGCCGTTGTAACGAAAGTAAATTTTTCATAACTCGCCGATGAGCCGATCGATAAATATTTCCAGACTGCAGCAGGTAGGCAGGCCCGAGGCAGGTTCTGTAGGTAGCTTCTTGGCCCGGCTGCTACGAGTATATTTGCTTTTTCGGCCCAGACAAACTGGCAGCGGCATCATTAGCAACTGCCTGCGTGTGCGTCTCCTCAATGACAGAACAGGAATCCCGAGTCCAGGGCCCCTGGTACCCACGATCTCCTCCCGAGGGGATGTGGCTGGAGTCCGGCCATAAATGACTAATCGAGTTGGGAGCCAAATGGCTTGCAGCCCCGTGGCTGCTTGAAAGGAGCCAGGAAAATTACGAATTACTGCCTTCAGGATTTACTGAAGGAACATGGGAAGAAATTTCTATCTCTGTGATATATATTTTACTTATGACTTGAGATTTAGGTTAAACCAAGGGAACTTGTAATACAAGTGTTTATGCATTTAATATAGTGTTTAAAGTGTTGTCTCTAGGAAGTTAAGATAGTTTTTAAAATTAATTTCCTTGAACTCAATGAGCCAGGTTTAATGGCTTTAGCCTTGTTATTGCTGCACTTGAGCAAACCCATTTAAGTAAACGCCATTTCTCACCTTTCACCTCCACCGAATCACCTGTCATGCCCCTTGAGTCCTTCCTGGCCTTTACTGCTCCTGAAGAGCCCTATGTTATTACTATTTGTTTAAGGTCAGAGGTCTTGTCGAATGCAAATAGATCATAAAACTGAAAAATATTTGATTGCCGTGCCAAAAAAAAGAGAAAAGGTGTCAAGTGTTCGGTGAAAATGTGTGGAAAAGGTCGCTACCACGGACACTTGACAATTGTCGGCCAAATAAACAAGACTCTCTGCGTAAATACGAGTCTATCTGCTGGCTGGCAGTTGAATAAATAAGAAGCTGAAACTTCCTTGGTGCCAAAAGGGGTCTTGTCCTTCAATTTCCCAAAATTTATTCCGAATATTTGCACTTGTAAAGTTAGAAGGAGGAAAAATAAATAAACCCGATTTACATTTGTATAAAATAAGACTCTTAGACCTTGGATATGGCTGTCAATAACCTAATCCTTCCTATTTAATATACACATACTTAATCACAGTAAAAATCTCGCCGAAGTTAACCAATTAATGATGGCAGGTGGCTCATTTGGTATTCGGAGCGCTTCAAATATGCATAAATCGCGTTAATTGGCATTGCGGCCATACAGAAAATAGCCAACCCCATTAAAGGATAATATTCTTGCGGCTTTTGGCTAATTAGGCGCACACGCCGCCGCGTTCAGCTCGTGCCAGTTTCCCAGTTTGCCAGTTTGACAAGCGGATCACACGCCACATTCTCGGTCGCTTGATACAAATTAGGCAAATGTTGCCAGCGAGCCAATCAATCGCTCGTTGTCATGGCTAAAGCACCTACACCCTACACCCGCACACCCGCACACCCCACACCCCACACTCGCACACCCAGGACCTTCGGCTTTCGACCCACTTGGCAGGGCACGGGGTGTGTTGGCCCTGTTGCCAAGGGGCACTGCCAATTAAACGGATTTTTGCGGCGATACGCAAATGCGACCACTGATTGCCATGATAGTCACAATAAGTGTATGAAACTAAGGAGCTAGAGAGTACAGCGGGGCTTAAAAAATAATTGGTTAAAAAGTAGCTTACAGAAACTGCATATTAAAGGCGCTTCTAGCTTATAGAAACGATTGAAATCTATTTAATTCAAGCAATTAAACTATTTTTTAAGCTGTAGTAAGAGCAACTTTATCAGCTGGTTTGCGTTATAACAGAATGCCATAAATACATATATCAAGTTTCCAGCCGAAGACCTCATCCAAACCCTCTCGAGTGCTGTGGTCCACTTGAAATTATGCCAAGAGATGCTCGAGTGCGCACAGCCGCCAATAACCACGCACAACACTCGTCCAGATTTATTCCTCGGAGCCAGAGGTAGATCCCAGACCCAGACCCAGACCCAGACCAAAACCCATACCAAAACCCAATCCAGGGCCACACCGGACCGAGGCCACAAACAACCCTCGAGGATGGCTTCGAGAGCCATCTTAGGGGTTGCGGGGGACTGCTGCCACTCCGTCCTCAATCAAAGCTGCTGCGCCGATCTTTCTACTTCGATAAACGCTCACCGCTCGCCAGGATCTGTCAGGATTTGAAATTGCCAGCAATTAGGCATTCCTCGCTCGTACATGTATTTGGCATTTCCTCTAGTTAGCGGCGGCCATCATTGCATTGTTGGCATAATTATAGGCTTAACGCGAATTATTGACAAGTGAATTAGAAAAATATTTTGGTTTGAATTCGTAGTTATGGCATTCCCTTTGTTTGTCAGAGGGCAATGAGTCGGAAAGTTTTAGGGCCTGAATGTGTGAAACTAGACAAAAGGGAACTAAACTGTTCCCTGGCAAAGGAGGTCACCCGGAAAGGGTTAACATTCTTCACCTATTTAAGTCTATTTGGACATGACCTTTAAACAGAGTTACAGGAACAAAGAGAGAGAGAGTTTAGAAACTAAAAAATCAACCAATCCAATTAGATTTAATAAAGGTTACCAGGATCTCCCTCAGTTATATCTATGCCCATAGTTTTTCTATTATTTTTTTTGGCTTCTGAAAACACCTATTTAAGTCTATTTGGACATGACCTTTAAACAGAGTTACAGGCACAAAGAGAGAGAGTTTAGAAACTAAAAAATCAACAAATCCAATTAGATTTAATAAAGGTTGCCAGGATCTCCCTCAGTTATATCCATGCCCATAGTTTTTCTATTATTTTTTGGCTAGCAAAACCCGGATTATAATGCCCTTACTGGCCTCAGATCGTTTAGAGAAGCAAACCTGCCAGTCTGCCCCGCCCACAGGCGCTATGAAACAACTTAAAAATAACAGAGTGACAACAGACGCCAACGCACACAGCCGGCCAATTAATATTCATAAGAATTTCGTTACGCTTTTGCCGCAAGTAAGTCGAGGAAAAAAACTACACAGTCACCATCAAAGTTGTCCGCTCGGTCCGCTCCTCCCGCAACCACTCCAAAGTGTATGTAAGTTGGAAGGCCCAAGAGCGAGGAGGCCAAGCACTTACCTCTCGACCACTCAATGCATACTACACACAGTAAGTAGTTACTGGACTGGAGAGCGGAGGGATGACGCCGTGCTGGAGGGGAGTTGGGCTCGAAAATGTTATAACAAACGTAACGAATCGAATGCGGTAGGCATGTCGTCCATGTCCATGTCTGTCCAACCGAGATTCCCAAGCCGAAAACTCGAAATTGTGAATATTTGTGGGGGGGAAAGTGTTAATTCGTCATGATGACGTCACGGCTGGAAAAATTGATTACCCAAAGCGGACAGAGCGTATCCTCGAGCATCGAGTAGTCCAGCAACCCCGAAAATATATAGTATATATAGTATAGAGTGTGGCTAGAAAATGGGCTGGCTGGGAGGATGGTCCCAGGTCGCTCACATAAATTGCCTCGTATGAATAAACATTTTGACAGATTTCTGTTTGGTTTTCGACTCTAAATTTAATAGTTTGCCGAATTTCTTGTTACTATTAGAAATTTAAATTTTATATCGAGTTTGTCTCCACGCCGTTTCATATGTACATTCCATGATTTAGGGAGGGACGTAGGCATGCATATGGATAAGTTCCAAGCTGGTTTCTGATTTTTTACGGCTCGTTTAAGTGCTCGACGGAATGGCCGATAAAACTTCAAAGATAATTTTTAATTTCGGGGGAAATCTTGTTAATTTTTTAATGATTTATGGATGACAAATAATGACAGTGTTTATTGTAATTTGGAAAAATAAAACTCAAGGTATTTTGACTATGAAAATGTAGGGTCCAAGCTCTTTTTAGATAATCTCTCTATATTTTCCTCATATTTAAAACACACTTATAGAAATGAGAACTTCTTAAAGAGCATAAGCTTCGATGAAATCTTGTTAATTTTTTAATGATTTATGGATGACAAATAATGACAGTGTTTATTGTAATTTGGAAAAATAAAGCTAGAGGTATTTTGACTGGGAAAATGTAGGGTCCAAGTTCTTTTTAGATAATCTCTCTATATTTTTCTTATATTTAATACACACTTATTGAAATGAGAACTTCTTAAAGCGCATAAGCTTCAGAATCCATTAATGAGGATCAACTCACTCAAAGAAGACCCTTTAAAGGCTTAAAGACCTTTTCCCACACTATCTATCTTCTTTCCCCCCTTCGAACTCGTCTCTCGTTTATTATCACGATTTTCACATTTCATATCAGTGGAAAGTAAACAATTTATGCGCCCACACTGACGTCTGACTGGCTGATTGTACTGTCCCGGCGTAATCTACATCATCATAACCCCGGGCACCAAATTATCGTCTCGCCCACCTGGGAAACTGGCAGCGACACCTGAGTCTGCATTTAGGGGACTCCGACGCCTCGATCCGGGAGATAATAAGTAAGGGTTTCGCCTTGACGCTCTATAATACCCGGGGGCTCCTCCTGCTGTTCGCCATTCGACTTTTTGTTATGCTAATTGGCATTTACACAGATCCAAAGGCGAACCATAGCCCCATAGCTCTGCTGCACCATCCTGGTGGATGTAGGGGGACGGAGGGCGGAGGGAGTGTTCTCCGCCCAGAAGTTGGACGGACCTTAAAACGCTTAACCGAACACCAGCAAATAGTTTCACTTTTCACAATTTTTTCCATGCAAAATGCGAAGGAAGCCCCAGCTTCAGTCGTAAGTGAGAAGTGAATGTTGCCATTTTGTTGGCGTTTGCTGGATTGCAGCAAATGGGTTCTATAGAGAGTTGTGTGCACTGGGAGAAATATTGAGTTATGATTTTATGGAAACATATTAAAAGAGGTAAGCATCATATATGATTATTTCAGATGGGTTCCATGGAAATGTTTCAAGCATTATAAATAAGTTAATAAATATATAGAAATATTTTAGGAAAGGAATCAATATAGGTTCGAAGTGAAAGCTATTTCTTTCTCCTAAAACTAAAGCTAATAACCAACTTGAAGTGGACTTTCTTTTTTATCAGTGCAGGCAGTTGGGCCATGTTTGTGTTGGCTGTTAAACTCTGTGCTATTAAAGGCTAAGGCCGACTTTTTGTCAGCCATTATGGTGCGCACCTTTTGTGCTCCCGTGCTGTTGTTGTTGTTGCAGGAGTAGTTTTCCAGGGAAACCCTCACATGGACACAGACGCCCTCACAGACAGAGAAGGAGACGGGAATGCATATACAGTTGCTCGCTCGCTCGCTGGCATTCATGAAATGTATAGCATAATAAATCTTTACCTAGACGCAGGATGACTACGAGTGCGAGTGCGAGTGCGAGGACGAGGACGAGGGCGAGCACTCGGGACAGGACATATTTTCGCCGCTGCTCCGCAGGTAGCAACGGATTTTTGCCACCTTTGCACACAGGATGTAACAGGCAGCGGCTGCGTAGGAGTTTCGATGGAGGGAAGGGAAGGGAAGGTCCTGCCGGATTCCGGAGGAGGGGACTGGACTCGCTTCTGGGAACGACGAGTCCTTGCATTTTTACGTACCATTTTACAATTTCGATTGCTATCTCCACTCCTCGAATCCCTGATCACCGATCCCTTCTCTCAGTGTTTTTTTTTTTGCGGTATTTGAGGTAGGAGACAAAGGATGCGGACGCAAGGATAATCATGGCTGACGGACTACTGTGCACGAGTACGAGTGCGAGTACTCCCAATCCAACGATCCATCGATAGGGAATTCTGCGTTTGCGGTTCGTTTGATTTGAGGATCGCTTATCGGGAGTTGCATCCTCAGCGGCGATAAGATTAGCCAAGCAGACTGCCTGTCGCTTCCAAGGAATCCAGGGAATAGGGATTCCGGGAGAGGTCTGTTTTGGGTCAGAGGCGTTCAGACATAAGGCCTTACAGGGAGAGATAAGTCAGGTCAGGGCTTAAATATGGGACTGAAATCCTGATTGGGAACGGAGAAGCTTGAACCGAAAAAGAGATATTTCCGATTTCTTATGTTATGTATTAAATTATTATTATATATATATATTATATATTAGATAAGTCAGGTCAGGGATAGGGCTTAAATATGGGACTGAAGTCCTGATTGGGAAGGGAGAAGCTTGAACCGGAAATGAGATATTTCCGATGTCTTATGTTATGTATTAAATGTGATATTTGATATATCATCTTTATTTATTTTTTATAATTTTGCAAATAAAATATTAAATTTACCTAGGATGGGTTAAGTATTCAATTAAATATAATTCAATATGTAAACTTTAAATGAGTATCCCTTATTAAGTCGTAGTATGAAATATCTATCTATCTATCTATTTAAGTATGAAGTTTCTATTAAATATCCAATATTTCTTAGTGATCTTAGAGTATTTCCTGCCTCTCTAAATATATATATATTTAAATATGATATTTGATATATCGTCTTTAAATTTTACAAATAAAGAATAAAGCTCACCTAGGATGGGTTAAGTATGATTTCAAAAAATATAATTTAATATAAGTTTTGAATGAGTATCCCTTATTAAGTCGTTGTAAGAAGTATCTATCTATTTAAGTATGAAGTTTCTATTAAAACTCCAATATTTCAAAGTGATCTTAGAGCAGTTCCTGAGTCTGTAAATATCTTGGCCCAGGTCAGTTCCCTTTGCCAACTTTCCCAACTGGCTGATACCTCTATAAAATAAAAATCAGACCTACGACAAAACTAACTGTTCTGGACACATTTTCACTTTCCATCAAAACAACAAAGATAGCCACAATAAAGCGAAACTTTTCCGATGGCCGGCACTAAACCAGAGACGGATTGCAACAGATATAGCCCCGACTCCCCGATATTGTATTTATGAGCATACAATTTCCAGCTTGAGAGCTCTGGCATTTTCGAAATTTTCATAGGAAACCGGTTTGGCGACGTTTTCGCTGTCAGGCAGTGAGGCTGATCCATCGATTGAAAATCCAGACTGAAATAAATAAGCGCGTTGATTTTTAAGTGTTGTGCATAATTTTAAATACGAAATTTTTGGCTCTTCTGTCTGTTTTGGTTGTGACTCCTCTGCTGGCCGCAGTTTTCGGTTAAAAGCACCCGGTGACTGACGTTTATTTTCTGTTTTAAATTAAAGCTCTACGAGCTCTGCGATCTTTGTTGTTGACAGTCGGGTTTTTGGGGCCTCGGCATTAGTTTTGGTTTCTGTTTTGGATCGCGAATGGGTTTTGATCTGCCGGCTAAGGCGCTGCGAAACCGTTAACACCCATAATAAGTACCGCTATGTACCCTAATTATGTGAAGACGATGGCTGCCCAGCAGCCAGTTTTAATGGCCCAACTTATGCATAATAACCCCTGGTGAGGAGCCAGAGAGGGAGACGGGGGGAAAGCTCTTTGGAGAAATCGACGGACAGCATTTCTCGATTCCAGATCGAGAGATTCGATGCCAGATTTTTGTCGTGGCAATATTTCTAGTTCATTTGTGAAATGCATTCGACGGCGCGTGACTTCACTCTGAACTTGGCTGGAGAACTTTTTTTTTTGTTTTCCTTTTTTTCATATATATATATATATACTATACTGTCGATGTCGGCGAGGGCGGAAATTATTTAATGGCGCGTACATGGGCGACATCGCTGGGCGGAAATCACGCGCAGCAGCCGAAGTCTGACGCTGTGGGGAGGCTGCGTGAAATTTTATTTAATTTTATGCGTTCGCTTCCAAGACTTTTATTAGCCGGGCTCCGGGCTCCGGGCCTGCTTACAGAAATTCCAAATTTCTGGCTTGCCAAATTATTTGTCACGCATATTTTTCAAATTTATTCGTTATTTGATAAGGGAGGGAGGTTGCGGTTGAGTGGTGGGCGTGGCGGTCTGGTTGAGGGGGCAAAAAATATGGTTTAAAATCTGAAATTCCTGAAATTGTAAAAATAACAATTTATTTGGTTGATTAGATTTGATAATAACTGAGAAAATGTGTAAAATAAAGGGGATGCTTTGGCTGTTTTAATATATTTATATATTATATTAGTTAATAGAGAATTTCTTAAGAGAGAAAAATATTTTGTAGTATAAGAAACTCATCCATTAAATTTCTAGTACTGAAATGCTTACAAGCTAATTATCCTTCAAGCTCTTTATACCTTGCAATACCTTTATTAAGTTAAAAATATATTTAAGTAAACAGTAATTAACATTTTCTGTTTATTATTTAACTCCTTGACGACTTCCTACCTTAACAACTTAGTTAATAGAGGATTTCTTAAAAGAGAACAATATTTTATAGTATAAGAAACTCATCCATTAAATTTCTAGTACTGAAGTGAATTATCCTTTCAAGCTCTTTTTACCTTACAATACCTTTATTAACTTAAAAATATATTTAAGTAAATAGTAATTAACATTTTCTGGTTACTATTTAACTCCCTGAGGACTTTCTGCCTTAACAACTTCTCTAATTTCGACGGCATCTTCTCGAGCTCGCAACTTTAACCTGTGGCTCTGCAACTGGCTCTCACCTGCCCCCCCAAAGCCAGTCTGCAATCTGCATAGCAAAACAACCGGGCTGCAACTTGGAGCAGCACCTGCAATCAGGCAACTCACACTCATTACACGGCCAGACACTGTCATCTGGAGGACATCGAGTGGCGCACCTGAATGGACAGCAGGCGGGGGACAACGCTGCGTATGAGCAACGTGCGATGTTCGGTTAGACATTTGTGTAATTGTGGCAACGAACCACTTGAGAATTAGTTGCAAATTGCCTGCTTAAGTTTGTTTGCCATCGAAGGACATGAGCAGCATTGTTGCCGAGGCAGTTGCGTGGCTGCCACGCCCCTTCTGTGCGAAAGTTTGTCTTATGCGGCAGACGGACACTACTTGGGCCGGGCCAGCAACCTGTTATCACACAATCAACAAGTGCAATTAGCAGCCAGGCCGCCTGGCCCGGCACAATGAGGCGTGTGACAGAGCAAACAAATTGCCAAGCGGCAAACAAATAAACAAGCACACAGCCGAGCGGGCAAACACAATTGCAGAGCATGCAACATCCACAGCAACTGCAACTGCAACTGCAACTGAAATTGAAACTGAAACTGGAACTGGAGCTGCCACCGCAAGTGCGACTGTGAGCGTTAGCGTCTTCGAGCCGCTCGCCTTTTGTGCGTTGTCATCAATAAAGTTGTGAAAAGGACGGGCATTGGCTAGAGCAGCAGCATTGTCCTGGCCCGGGTCCTGTCAGGCGTGGCCAGGACAGCTTGGTTGCGCAAAACCCATTCGGCTGTCCAAGACAGGTCCTTAGAAAAGGCAATTATTGGCCCAGAAATGAGCATATGTCGTGTGGCCAGGGAACGTGACCAAAAAGGGTTGCGTCTCGGCGAGTCGATGGCTTCAGCCAGGAAACAATGGGTCTTTTAATATGGTTATAAGAAATAATGGCTAAGAAATGCATAATACCTAACTTGCCTTATGGATTTCTTAAAGATCTGTAGTATAAGTTCTCCTGTTTTATTTTTGATACTTTAAAAGTTCAAACCTTTAAGCAACGCCTCCATCCTTTCCTGTTAGAAATAAACCCCAGCACATTAGCGATATCAAGAGTATTCCCTGACCCCAGCTGGCTATCGATGATTACCTCGGCTCGGAAGGGGCTTCCACCCAAACCAAAGGAAGAGAAAACGCATTAGCAACTTCACACTTGGGCCGCACAATCCCTTTGGTTGCTTATTTAAATGCAACTCCGATTTATTGTCAACGCGCGGGCATTTCATTCATTCATGGGCATTGTCCTGGCCTCCTCCGCTCCTTCCGCCACTGGGTAATCCTCGAGCCTCCGGCCGATTCCCGGACACATTAGCAGCCGCCGCATATCGCGTATCTCGAGGCGGCACCTTGGACTCCAAGTCTCGACCTAACGACTTCCGTTTGAGCTTTGCGCACGCGCGATCCGCCTGGAGTCCTCGCCGGGCTGGGATTTGGGATCTGGAGTCGAGGCGAGTCGGGTCGCCCTCCCTTGCGCCCACAGGTTTTAATGATAATCTCCTGAGTTATGTGTTTTTAAATATAATTTCGTTGTTGGCGTGCAGACGACGGACCCATAACTCACATAGCGCCAAGACCAAGTCACGAACTGTCAGACTGAAGCTGGACGGGAAACCGAGACCGAGACCGGTCGAGGCGGGGGAGGAGGGCTGGTGGAAGAGTCAGAAGGTACTAAAGGTACTGCCCTCCTGTAATTCGATCTAAATTCTTACATGTGTTACATATTTGCACTCCCACGGCAGCCCATTAATTGCCATATAAAATAATGACTCCGGCGCAGTGAGAGACTTCACTGGAAAAAAAGGCAACTTCTAATTGAAAGTAAATAAGAAAAACATTAAGAGAAATTTAAACATTTATCAGTAGTATTTATTTATTTAAATAAATGACTGCTAAAGGGGAACTTTTAAATATGTAGAATGTCTGGGAAATATTAAACATTTATCAGTAGTATTTATTTATTTAAATAAATGACTGCTAGGGGGCTTTAAAATATGTAAAATGGCTGGGAAATAATATCATATATTTTACACATTACTGATTTCTCATAAAGAAATTTTCTACTCTCCTTAAAATACCATTTGAAGCATCCCTTATTAATAGAAAAAATCCTTGTAATTCCCTCAACTTCACACTTAATACACACGACTTTGAAAAATGTAATTACCAAGCAACCATTAGGGCACAAAATCTTTGCCTAATTATTCCAGCACTTAATTTGACCTCACTTAGTTTATTCGAATAGCCCTAATCTGGACACTAAGCCGATTACCGCATGTACTTATCACCCCAAAAATTCTCACTGTGTAAGCTACTGGGCCCTGGGCCTGGGGATTGCGTGCCTATCTGGTATTTCGTCCGGGGAGCGTTTAACTTTTCACAACTTTCGCACTGTGCGTTAAGGTTGGCACCCGATTTATCAGGGGAGAGGGGGGGCAGTTGTCGTCGCACTTCGTTCCCAAGATGCGAGGTGAGTGTGCGTGGGAACTCGGCCAGTTGAGCGATCGATCCGGTGAGGGTCTTTAGCATTGATTGGGAGCTGCCAGCACCAGTCTAGCGCTAATAATGCGAATTACTGTCCAGAACAGAGCAGGACGAAGGACGAAGGACGAAGGAGGAAGCGGAGCAGGCAGCTGCCGCCGCGGAGAACACGTGGTAATCCTGCCGAGAAAAAAGGGGTTTCTGGCCGGGAAGCTGGGCTGGAAACCGTGGGATGTCAGCCGGAACCCTCCCCCATGGCCGCCTGCTGGGCGGCCCGTGTGTCCGTGCTCGAATATCGAATCGAAACGAATCGAATGGAGTGAAATCAAATCAAACAAAAATTAAAATCCACTTTGAGCCTATTAAAGTGTGCCTGGTCGGCCGTCCGTCGCCAGGACACCCCAGCCAGCCGCTTGCGCTGTCACTGTCAGTCTCCTAGTTTTAATTGACATGCAAGTCAACGTCCAGCCGTCGGCGACATGTCAATCAAAGTCCGCATTCCGCATTCCGCACCCAGCCTGCATCCCTGCATCCCTCACTCCCATCATCCCTGCCTCATTACGGGCTGCGGTTTGTTGACGACACACACACGCACACACACACTCCCCCTGCAGCTGCCGGAGCCCCGGTCCTGCCCACTTTTTTATTGCCGATTCCTCCTTCTTCTTTTTTATGTATTATGATTAAACGATCGCTTGGCCAGCCCGCAGTTTTGGGCGTTAATTGGTTCACTCAATACGGCAAACTAGCCGCAAACTAATTTCTGGCCAAGTGGCTCGCCACAAGTGGACCAAGTGAGGCGAGCTAATGCTCAAGTGGCTGCTAGCATTTGGGACTTATTTGCCAAATAAGTAGCTTAGGGATAGCAAAATGCTAGCAGATGTACAGCTGGAACAAGTCATTAATTGTGGATATTTACTATATTATTTAGGGAAATAAATAGAACATAAAAAAGTGGTGAGAGTAAATGCAAAAATATATAAATAGAAGCTACTAACTGTTAGATTATTCCAGAGAATATATAAAATATATAGGAAGTCTTAAAAGTGTTTATAAGTACTAGTTTTAAAATAAAGTAAGCTCTTAAATAGTATATTCTGTATAATTATAAAAAGCATTAATTTTGGTCTAAACATTGACTAAATAAAAACAGCAATCAGTATAAATTCAAGTAAATTAATCTCCTTTTTTTAACTTTAAAAGCATCTAAGACAAATAAATAAAATAGCACCCTTGACCAGAGCCTGACTCATTTCTCGATAAAGCTGGCTCCCAAAATAGTGGTAGCCAGAGTCCGCTCGCAGCCCGAAATGTGCCAATAAATCTTGGCTCTATCGCATAGATCAGGCAACTCTCTTGGCCAGAAATCATTGTCAGGCAGGGCAATTCATCGGGTCTTTTAATTAATGCCACGCCGCGACAGCCAAGTTGGGCCGGGATTAGAGCTTAGTTCAAGTTCCATTTGGCGCTGGAAAGAAAGTTCGAACTATAGATAGGATGGGAGATAGGGAGAGGTGAATGATAAATTTGGCGTTTAAAATGCTATAAAATGACAACGATATCGGGGGATCCGATGCAGGGCCGCGAACGGTACGAACCATCGAGGGGTATCGATGCCCCGCCGGGTTTTCTCATAAACAAATCAACCGAACCTCTCCGCAGGCCCCATTGTCTCCACCGGCGAACGGTATTTTTGGCGCACGCTAAATTATAAGTCTTAATTTGTTATGCTTTTTGTCAAGTCTCGTTTGGTATTTTAAATATTTTCCTGTCATCGCAGCGCTCGCTCGGGTTTAGTTTTTTGTTTATTTCTGGTCCCCCCATTGTAGTCGTCCATATAGGCCTAGATGTGTGAAACAGTTACTTTGATTTGTAGATGTGTTTACCACTCTTTTTCTGAACAGTTCTCCATAGTCGAGAGGCTTTGAACTCGAAGGTCTGCGTGCCATCAATGGGATTAACCCCATGGACATCGGTTTCGGGAGGAGCCTCGATCTGTCATTGTTGGAGCGGAGGATTAGTTTATGACGGTTTGTCTGGCCGACAGTGATATATGGTATATGGTTTAGTACAGCCTCAAGTAAACCAGTTCTGTGTGTGTTTGTCCTGACTTCCGATGCGAATTCAGGTCACAAACCGGCAAATGCATATATTTAAATTAAATTATATTCCCCCATAATTAAGTTCGGTCGCAGCCCAGCCCATTAAATTATATACTTGCTATTACATGGCGGCAGGTACATACACTCTATGTACCTCAGTATGTGGCCACATAATCCAGTGGCTTTTGAGCTGAGCCGGGGCCAACAAACATAAGCAAATTAATTAAAGTTGCCACTTCAGTTGAATTTTCCAGGTGAGTGATGCGGAACAAATAATCAATCAATCAGCTCGCACACACGCACGTGCATGCAAAAACCTGCACGCCCTATCTAGACGGCACAGACGGCGGCGGCATTCATTGGTTGGTCACTGCGACACAGTCCAATCCGTCCACCGGTCACTCCATCGGTCCATCAATCCCGCAGTCAGTCATTCAGTCAGTCAGTCAGTTAGTCCGTCACTCAGTCAGGCATTCGTCCGGGGCCTGTCGTCTCTGCTGTGTTCGAATGACGTCGCTTTTGGTTTTTCCTTTGCCGGACATGGCGAAATGTTCAAAATAAGTATGAGACGGTGTGCGTATGTAAATGTGCACCTCTTTGCCCACCTCTCGCCTTCCGTAATGCAACATAAGCTACAAGCGGCTGACTGGCCCAAGCACAGTGTCACAAGATCTATTTATAATGCAAGACTGTTTCCATTTATATCTACAAAAGTAGACAATGTTGAATTAAAAATTCAGTTTCCTGGAAAAGTATTTTTGGATATTTAATTTGCTTGTTATTATTATTAATATTATATATATATATATTATTGATTGTGCTTACTTTTAAAATAAAATATGAAATTATAAAAGGACAAACATTTTGGTGTTTTTGGGAACTTACCTCTAATCATATTTAGATTAAAAAGCAATACCTTATTACCTAAAAATATTAAAAGATTGGTTATACTTAAAAGAGAAATAATAATGAATAATTAAATAAATGAATAAAATAATAAAATAATGACTCATTAAAGGGTTTAAAAAATTTAATTCTTCATGGTAATCTTAGAATTATTATTATAGAATTTGTTAAAAGAAAAATAACCCTCAGACCACTGTGCATGGGTCACCATGATTGCAGGGCTGCATTTATCAGAAGCTTTTGCACCCAGGCACCCGTGTCTGTGAGTCCGGTTCCAGTCCGATTCCTAGGCTTGGAGTCCGGTCAGGTCGAAGTCACCATTTCGGGCTCCCTTCTGGACACAACAAGCCCCCATTTTCCTATCCAACGGACACACACACACAGGCCGTGTGTGTGCGTTTGAACTTTTCCAATTTGCAAGCGAAAAATTGAAAATGCGACGACGACGACTACGACTACGACGAATGTGATGAGCGGAGATGGATGCGGATGCGGAATCGAGCTGCCGAGGAGCCTAGGGTCTATATGTGGATACATCAAGTAAATAAATCCATGCCGTTCATATGGAGGAGAGTGTGTGCAAAATATATATAAAAACAATCTGTAGCTGCTTTGTGGCTCAACAAACTGCCGGACATTCGAAATGAAAGCCACTGAAAATGTTGTTAAGCGTTTGTGTCTGGGCGCGGTTGATTAAAAATATATACACCAGTCTATACAACCACATATATTTATATAAGCACACACCACACACCACACACATGCGAGTTGTGTGTGTACAATAAATTGGTTAGCAAAATCGATTTGAGTGGCGAAAAAATTGTAATTAAAATTGAATTTCATTTGGGTGTGTTTCCACCATGAACCCATAGCCCTGCCTGGCCAGTTGCACTGTGAAGGTGGGAGAGAGCTTCCGAGCCACAGTGAAGACTACTGACTGGTGAAACGAGCAAAAAATTTAAGATCTCTGCAGACTTGGAGTTGTCATGGCGCCCAGCAACCCAGGAGAGCAGGAGCAATTTATTTAATTAGATGCATAAAAACTCATTAAGATAAGAGCTGCTGCTGGTGCTAGTGCTGGTGCTGCTGCTGGTTGCCGGCTTCAAGTGCGCGAATCAACAAATGCGCCAAAGTGCAGGACTCGGAGCTTGGAGCTTGGAGCTCGGGACTCGGCGGGGCCCAGGACTCAGGACTCGGCATCCTGGGCGAGGTGAGCGATTGTTGTGCTCACTTGCCAGCCAACTGAAAAGTAGTGCCTGGCAGGTGCGCAGGCAGGGATTTGCACGGAGATTGCTGGATGAGTTGGACTCCCTCCGGCCCCTCCAGCCCCTCCAGCCCCTCTAGCCACTCCATTTGAGTAATTAACTTGAGCAACGGCGCTGATGACGACAATAAAACGCCGACTTAATTAAGTGACACAAGTGCATGGCGCCGTTGTCGCCCGAGGTTGTTGTTCCTTCAGCCTTAGTACCTATAAGCATAATACATTTTTTACCTACCAGCTTGGTAGAGTTCAACTTTAAATTTAGTTAAAAAATGGCCCCTAACATCATAAAAGGTAGCGCAGTTCCAACTCACAGATTAAAAGGGATTACACGAAAACCTATCAAATTTGTAGGCTATCATGTTCGTTTCTGGTTATCTGCGCATTTTAAGCCAACCCCCCCTCATCACACATATCTTCCGTATCACTAGCCAGCCCGCATATAGTTTATATACGCTTATGGTTACAGGGCCTCTCAGCTCCGACCGAGTTCCAACTACACATCGTAACACTCACCGAAACTGAGCAATCGAACGGACAGCCGGGCGACGGAGTATCAATGACAAATCAGGGCGTGACTAATCGCCTAATTGCAAAACAAACCGCGGCCGTAACAGAAACGGCCTTGCCGATACCTCCCCCTCTCTAGCCAGACTTAGACCCAGGCCCAGACCCTTGGCGATAAAAATGCAAAATTATAATTAGACAGCGATTAGCCAATGGCCCCATGGGACGACTCAGATTGCGCATTTATGCAGGCTCAACGGCGGCAGCCGTGATTGAATTACACTAGGAGAAAATGCGGGCGAGCAGGGTTCTCTCGGGAGGAGAATACCCAGAAACAGAGGGGAAGTATTATGCAGATAAACTCGAAACTTAGTCCGAGGCCCGAGAGAGGTAGGTTGCCTTGGCTTAGGTTGCGACTAGGGTTTTATTGGTGATTATCATAATATGCACTGCGATCTATGGGGACTTATTGTTCCTGCGGAAAGTCCTCTGTTTGTTTAGCCCTTTATTGCCCAAAAACTGCGTAGATGTCCGTCCCAGCATCCGGACTGTGCGGATTTGCGAGGCGTGGATTTTAGAGGTTCATTATCCGATACCTACACGACCTGCTGTTACCCCTGGGTTTTCCCACTTTCCGGTGCAGGTGGACATCGGCTTAGCCGAGGTTTGGGTCGCCGCCAGGCAGTCTGAGGCTGGCCATTTGCATGTGTGTGTGTTCCGCTTACCTGTTGCTGGTAGCTGGTTGCTGGTTACCAGTTACCTGACGCAGATCGTCGTAAATCATCGGGCCTATCGATCAAATCGGCTGACTATAAATTCTTACGGCTGCCACACATCCATCAAGTGCTTTCTGGCCCAGACCAGAGCAGGCCCCACAGCTAATTGGATTTTTGTCAACTAATCCGATTTGCTTATGTACTCGCATCTCGGAAATGTATAGCCCCCTTCTCCAGCCAAGGGAGTAACACACAAAAAGCAGGCCCGTCTCCGAATTGGTTGCAGTTTTAGGCTTATGAATCAACTCGGCTTCGGAGCATGTCTCACTCGGTTAACCTACATTCCAGAAATGTGTCACTTTGGGCCGAAAACACAAGCCACTTAAAATTTACTAGCCCGACTGGCTGCCTGGCTGGCTGGCTGGCTGGCTAGCAGCTAGCAGTTACTTCCCAGACTGACGTCGAAGTAATGACATTTGTTTGCCAACTTTTCGCCATTGTTCAAGTTTAATTAGTTGTTCAACTCTATCTATCTATCTATCTATCTCAGCGGCATCCCAGCAGCCGTCTCCCTCGCTCGCCGGGCTTTTGTTGGTCGTATTATTGAAGGGTTGCTGGCGGCAGTCCGTCCCCCAGAGAAAGAGAGAGTAAGTCGGGAAGCTGGCTGGGATTGCTTGTATCTGATTAGGCCAGTCAGCTGGGGAAAAGTATTGACGAAATCTGGTAAGGATGTGATTATAGATGGGCCTTGGATTGGTCTGTTATTGAATTAAGTGTGTATTACTAATAAAATATTACGTTATGACTGTTATTTGATGTTTTAAAATTGAGTTTTAACCACAAAACGTTGCATAAATGTGTTCCACCAAATTCGTTCTGAATATAGGCTCTAAAATAAATGTGTAACTAAATATACATATTATATATAATATATTATAACTTATATATGTAATATAACTTAAATAATTAAGGTTATTTCAGGTAGAAAATAATCTATAAGTAATAAAAGCGTCTGCCAATATTTGTATAATCAATATCCATAATAATAGGTATTATAAAATAACAAATATTTAATAAAGCCTAATCGATAAATAAACCTCGTAATATTTTAAAGACTTAGGAAACATTTGTCTATCTTTAAGTATCTATAAGTATATAAAATAAAGTCTAAGTCGGACCCAGATATAAAACGGAACTATTATAGCTATTTAATGAACTAAATCAAAAGAGCCAAAACAAAGCCACTGAAAAACTCTCACGATCATCGACTGCTGACTCAGGTGCTGCAGTTAAAAACAGAAAAAATAAAGCAAGCACCTGTCCCCACTAGACGACGGCCAACAACAAATACAGATCGAAGTCAGAAACCGCCAAATAAACACAAACAAAACAAAATCTTGTTAAACGTGTGATTAGCTCCTAATTTTAATGGCAATCGGACCACGATAAAAATGCTGTCATCGGGGATTTCGTTTAATTTTCTCACTGATTGCAACAAATGACAGCGCCACACAAAAAATTAGTGGGAGAAATAAAATAAACACAAACAGCGCAAATCCAGAGCACAGAACAATTTTGTTTTTAGCTAATTAAAAGTAAGCAAACACAGCTGGATGGCCGAAACAGAACAACTAGCTATATACATTCATAAATAAATCCAAATCAAATATCAGGCTCAGCCGACTGGAACGATCTCTCTCTCGGTGACAATTTGCATGTCAAACGAAGTCACAGTTGAGGTAGATTTGTATCTGCTGCAGCTTAGCTCAAATGACACCCATATAGCATTAATAAATTTCTTGTTTTGCATTTGCTTCACACAACAGCGACGGAAAAAAGCCTGAAAAATTATGCATGTATCTCGAACATGCCACTCGGCAATCTCGCATTTCAACACAAATAAACAGGCCTCAAATCACAGATAAGCAGCGACCAACCAAAAAAAAATACAAATATATATCAGTGAATATTATGAAAAATGCTACAAATGCAAATGGAGTCTCGTTTTTTATGTATGCGATCTATTTTGATCACAGCAAATAAAATGGGCAGATTATACTAAAAAAAACACACACTAAAAAGGCTTTAATCAACCTGGGATAGGGGTTAACCCCTCTAGAGCGAAAAATAATTTACATGTAAGGTTTATAATTAAAAATCGTTGGCGCTAATTGATTGCAAAGTCACTATAATGGAAGCGAAAAGGGTGGCAAAGGTGAACAGCAGCAGGGGGAAGGTGGTGAAAAATTGAAAATATTTTAATTGAAATTCCGCGGCAGCTTTCATTTTAAGCCGAAGCGTTTACTGAAATTATAATAATCAGCAGCGGCAGCGGCAGCTTTCGAATGACACAAAAACCCATAATAAATAATAAAAAAAAGTAGTAAACAGTGTATAATGTTTGCACATAATAAATAAAATGTTTTGTAGCCGAAAAGTTGTCGTTGCTGCCATGCTGCTCTGAATTTGCAATTTTTCATTAATAATACATATCATAATTTTTTATGAGCTTTATGAAATGTTGGCCTAGCGCGTGGGCCAGATGTGATGGCTTGGCCGGCATAAATTAGCCATATTAAGTGGATATTATGCCGTTTGGTAGGCCCATTCACCGAGGGTCGAGTGATTGGACAATCTAGGTCTGGCGGTGAGTGGCTCTGACAAAAAAAAGCCAGCCAGCCTCTGGTCTATACCTGTGCATATTATCAAATTCCAAATAATTGGCTTTAACCTTGGGGTAGTAGGGCCGATGCACGATCAGTGGCATTAGCCTGGGGCGGTGGTGTCAGGTACAAAGCTCCGGCTTCCGGTCACGGAAATTGCAGTTAATCATTGACAAAATGCACTTAGATAAATATTGAATTGTCAGATTACCAAATAATTGTTCCCGTGTTGGAATGGTTGGAATGAGGCAATTCGGGTATTTTTTATGGGAATCTCTCATCATGTTTCGTTCTAATTTGTCAAGGTTTGTTTAATGACTGACGACGAGTTCCACTAACATTTTTTATTTATGTTGACAATGCGTGAATTTCATTTGAGTTTTACTACTCTAATCGCCTTTGTCTTTGGAATTACGCATCCCGCTTGACAATGAGGGGAGGGCCATAAAATCGAAACTGGATTATGCAGCATTTAACACTTTAAGCCTGCATATCGACTTTGAATGCAAAATTCACGGATACGCCGATTTCCCAGCTCTGTCTTAACTTTTGCCGACGGCAAAGTGAGGAGAAAATGAAATAATAAAGAAATATTTAAATGTTTTTTGTAAAGATTTTTCTTTTATTTGTTTTTTTTTGTGGATTTTTTGATGGTTTTGTTTTTATTTTATTCCCAGGTGCTTGGCAATGTTTTGTTGTTGTTGGATTTGTTTGTTTTGCTTGCCTTGCTCCATGTTTCACATTCACGTTTAGCGCGTTTCTTGGTTTTGTTTTTACTAAATTTGCTTTAGGTTTGCTAACATTTTTGTTGTTGTTTTTGTGTTTTTATATTATGCTTTAGATTTTTGCCTTCATTTCGATTTAAGTTTTAATAATAATAATTTTCTTTTTCGCTTTATTACACTTAATTATGTTTGTCTTGTCTGGTATTTGTAAGCATAATTAATAATTAAATTGTTTATATAATAGATAATAATTAGAATTACTTAATGCATAAGAGAATTTATAAAATAGAATGTTTTTGACATTTTTCTTTGTTTTTTTTTCCTTCCTTCCTCCGTTTCTATCTGAAATATTTTCATTTTCGCTTTTTGCTATATCAATTTTTTGTTTTTCCTATTAAACTTTCGGGTGTCTCCTGTTTGCTTCTATGGATCCTGCGAACGCACATTTAATGCTAAGAGGGAATGTTTTGTACAGCAAGTGGAAGATGGAAGATGGAAGATGGGAAATGAATTTATCATTGAAATTAAACCATTTGTTGTCTCAGTAAGTCGCAACAATTTATTTGTATCACACAATTGTTGTAGCTAGCAGGCGGAAAATCGAATCAAACGGAATTGAACAGAATGGAATGCAGTGGATGGTCGGGCGTCTTCCTATTGCGGTACAACAGTGCGTATGCTTCATGTTAAATTACTAATCATTAATCTCTAGGCATTACTTATACGTCTGGGTGTCCGAATTGATACTTAATAACTAAAGCTAAAATTGTGTGTGGTGTGTGTGTGGAGTGTGTGGAGTGTGTGCGTATCCTAGGGCTTTAGTTAATATTTTCAATAATTTACAACGTGGATATATCCAACAGGCCGGCACTGGCGACCACAGCCGCCTCGTGGCCAGGATGATAGTGATGGTACAGCTGGTGGTGCTGATGCTGCTGCTGCTGCGGGAGATGCTGGTGCTGCTGCTGTTGCTGGTAGTGCTGCTGCTGCTGCTGGTAGTGGAGATGCTGCTCCTCGAGATGCTGCTGCTGCATGTCCAGCATGCTGGCCGAGGCCGCGAACGAGGAGCCAGCGGCAGCGGCAGCGGCCACAGCGGCTGCAGCTGCCACAGCCGAGGAGGTGGCCGCCGCCGAGACGGATGAGGATGAGGATGAGGATGAGGCGGCGGCGGTTGCTGAGGCGGATGGGGTCAGCTGGTAGGCGGCTGCCAAGGCGGGTGAATGCGCGGCGTTGTGGCCACTGGAATGCGCCGAGGAGCGGCCTCCCGACGAACCCGATGCCGTCGGACTAGGCCGTCCGTTCAGCAACTGTTGCTGCTGCTGCTGCTGCTGTTGCTGCTGTGACGCCGTCGGCATGTACGGCGGCAACGGCGGCGAAACGCTCACAGTGGAGGCTGCTCCATAGGCGCTGGCCATTTCTCACATGTGGGCCAGCGGTGCCATCGTCCGCAGTGACTGCTGGTGCTGCAGGTGATGCTGCTGCTGCTGCTGTTGCTGCTGCATCGTCTGGTGTTGCTGCGGGAGGTGTTGCTGCTGCTGCTGCATCGCTTGGTGTTGCTGCGGGAGATGTTGCTGCTGCTGCTGTTGCTGCATCGCCTGGTGCTGCTGCTGCAGGTCGGGCGAGTCCGTCTGATAGTGCAGCAGGTGGCGCTGCTCGTCCGGCAGATGGTACATGTTCATCAGGTGATTCAGCTCACCACCGCCGGCTGCTGCCGCCGCTGCTGCTGCTGCCGCCGCCGCTGCCGCCGAGCTGTACTCCCGCTTCATGATGTGATTGTTATTGTTATTGTTGTTGTTGTTGAGCGCTATGGCACTGGGGCTGGGCGACACGGGCTCGGACTTGATGCTCGAATCGCTGGGGCTGTGACTCTGGCAGGACACCTGGCCACCGCCGCCTCCGCCGGAGCCATAGGGAGCCGGACTGCCCGGCTGCTGTTGCAGGCTACTCGATCCGTACGGAGACGGCGATCCCGGCTGCTGCAGGCTGCTGCCGTACGGCGATGTCTGTCCGCCGGACACCGTGCCGTACATCGCATAACCGTTGTTGTACATGTGACCCATGTCGTAGCGCTGGGCGGCGGCATAGTGCTGGCCCATGTAGGAGGTCTGGTAGGCGGCCGCTCCGGCCGGATCCGCGTGCATCATGTAGCCGTTGGGCATGTATCCGTTGGGCGCGTTCATCTGGTACATATCCTGGCGCGCCTGCTGGGCCGCCGCCGCTGCTGCTGCCGCCGCCGCCGCTGCACTGCCTCCGCTGCCGTTCAAGGACTGGTTCTGACCCTGGCCCTGGACTCGGGTGGGCGTAACTGGCTCTCCGGGCGCTCCACCGCCACCCACACCCACTCCCGCCTGGCCGGGCATCAGGCCGCCCATCGGGTACTTCTCCTTGGTCTTGGTCAGCGTTTTGGTCTTGCGACGCGGCCGGTACTTGTAGTCCGGATGCTCCTTCATGTGCACCGCCCTCAGCCGCTTGGCCTCGTCGATGAAGGGCCGCTTCTCCGCCTCGGACAGATCCTTCCACTGGGCGCCCAGCCTCTTCGAGATCTCCGAGTTGTGCATCTTGGGGTTGTCCGAGGCCATCTTCCTCCGCTGACCCCGGGACCACACCATGAAGGCGTTCATCGGCCGCTTCACCCTATCCGCATGCTGCTGGTTCTTGTTGGCCGTGGCGCTGTTGTTGTTGTTATTGGTGGCTCCGCCGGTCATGCTGCTCAGGGCGGATCCGGCGCCCAGGTGCTGCTGCTGCTGGGAGTGCTGCTGGGGATGCTGCTGCTGCTGCTGGTGGCTAACGGGCGAGGTCATGTGGTGGCTGCCAATGCTGCTCTGCGTGGGACTCAGCTCGCTGGAGCTGTGCAGCGGCGAGCTCTGCTGCTGGCTCACCTGGCTGCCGCCGTTTCCGTTCAGGGTGTTGGCCATCGAGGACTGCAGCGAGCTGAGCGGATTGGGACTCTGGCTGGCCGCAATGTGGGCGCTCATGTGGTGGTGATGGTGGTGATTGTGGTGGCTCAGCTGCGAGTGGGTCAGGTGCGACTGGCCGAGGTTCATCAGCGGCGCTAGAGCGGAGTACGGCGAGGCGGCGTGGCCATGGAGCGCGGCGCTGGTATGATGCGGCGGCATGGTGGCGTGCAGCAGGCTGCCCTTCATGTCCGATTCCATGGTCAGCATGTTAGGCGGCGAGTAAAGGTGGATTTCCTCCTCTTTGATACGAATTTTGCTCTTCTGGGGTTTGGCTTTTCCGGGCTTTGCTGCTGGCTGGCTCGCTAAGGCGCTTGCTTAGTTTGTTAATTAGTTTTTGAACATTTTGTGGGAAACCATGTTGCACTTGGTATGTTGTTTGTTGTTTTATGTTTTTATGCTTTGTTTGGTTATTTTTAATCGATGTTTGACTCGATTAAAGTGGCAATAGTTGGTATCAAAATTTGTGTTGGCTCTCTTTGGATTTTAGCTTTGGATTTTAAGCTCCACAGTCACAATTTCTCTATTTGCGCGGCGCAAACACTGGGAAAACACTTGAGAATTGTTGTTAAAAACCCGACGCGATATGGTCGTTGTCTTGTTTGTATTTATTATATTTCTCTTTGCTTTTTATTTTTTGGCCAAATCAGCACGTTAGCGGGAACAGCGAAAAAATACCTCCACACTAGGCGGAATTGAGCACCTTTCTGTTTCTCCGGACGACGGCGAAACCTGTTCGAGGTGCGTTCTACGTTGCCTTTTCCCGTGCCTTTTTTCTCTCTTTTGCTTTTTTTCCCCTGCTTTTCTGCCTTGATGATGACGAGGCACGAACCGCGCACGCCGAACGAGCCGAGACGAAACGAAGCGAAACCGAGTGTACGAGGCGAGTTCGAGTAGTTGCTGTTGCTGCTGCTGCTATTGCCGTTGCTGTTGCGTGTTGCGTGCGCGTGTGCTGACAACGGCGAATGCGAGAGTCGAATGAGACACTGACTGTCGCTGGCGGCTCGAGCAACCTCCGTTCCGTGGTCTCCGCACAGACACACACACAGACAGGGTGGCTGCGAAAAACGGGTCTCTGACAGCGGCTGCTTCGGTGTGTGCGTCGGCATGTGGAAACCAGTTTGTCATCCACTAGCCTTGGCTAGAGCGAGACAACCCTTGTGCCTGGTGCTCTGCTAATAAATCAAATAAACGCACGGCCTGTGTCTGTGTGCCTTGGTGGTGTTGGTGAGCGCTAGCTGGGTCGGATTTTGCGCAGCCCCGCGCACCAATGAGCGAGCCGTGTGAGCGGTGAGGCCTTGTAGTGTTGTCTCGCTCCCGCCCCGTATCGATCCGTGTTGCGCCTGACGTTGCCATAAAAATGTCGTCGGCGCGCGCTTGCGGTTTATGGCAAGCGATGTTGCCGCTCTTCTTCTACGCGGCGCCGAAACTCTGGAGGAATTTTTCGCCATAACCGTATAAATTTCGAGCTTTAAACATGGCCGACCCCAGTGGCCCAGGGGAGAGGGGATGGGGCAGCGGGGGGAGGCAGGGGTCGGGCGGAGGGAGGCGTGGCAGGGCGGTAGATCCGTGTTTGCGGCGTTCTCGCCGTTAGAGCGCGTCTCACGCGCATAGTTTTTGCCTATTTTTTGTTCTCCTCCTTTCGGTACTTGCATATTTATTAAAAAAAAATACTACTTACAGTTAAGGTCAAAATAGTGGCACTTAGTATGAAAAAAAAAACATGCTTTACAAATCTTATAACAAAATCAATACACGAGCTAGTAATCTACTTTAATTTAAGTATTAACTATTCGATTTAAAGTATTTTATTGTTATTTAGTATTAGTAAGTCTAAGACTATTGTACACTTCTAGTTAACTATATTGTACAAACTATCAACTGTAATAATATCAATAAGTTTTTAATAAAAACAAAAGAGCAACAAATAATTTCAGTGAAAAACTTAGAATTAATCTAGAAATATACATAAATATTTCAGAAAACTTATATTTGTTTTGCTAAACTTCTGGAAATAGGTTATAAATATTATATTAATAAGAATATGTTTAGTAAGTTCATTGCTTCTCCAAAGTTATTAAAAACTATAATATATCCAAGCAGTTAATTGAAGAAAATTAATCAAAAGAACTATTATATCCACCTTGACTGTATAAACAGCTATGTATATCTCTGTAGCCCTCCTTCTCCCCCGCTGAATCTTGTGCAGAGGTTCTTATTAACCTAATGGGTTTGCCAAGGTAGCTGCCGAATAATTGTGTAGGCAGCGAGCCAGCAGCAGATGGAAAAAATTTATTAAGCAAGTGCACTGCAGCTGGCGCTGGCTCCGAGGCTGGCAACTGCAAATGTATCTTTGCGGAATGTATCTCGCAACGTGCGAAACTTTGATGCGGCTTGGCATCCGCATCACGTATCCGCGAATCCACCACACGAGCTGGTTGGTCTCCCCAGGCATTGTCTCAGGAGGAGCCCCAGCCTCAGACCCAGCTCCCAGTGCCACTACCGCTCCCATACCCCTCCAGGATACCCATTTAATTTACCTTCGCCTCGATTAATGCAGTTTTTACTTGGTACTCGTAGTTCTTTTGGGTTGCCGTTGCCCGTGAGTAACTCTCGGATGCCTTTGTTCCCACTTTCAGTGGCGCAAAGTGATTGGATTCCGGTTCTCAGCTGGCTAACACCACACTACACTCATTGCGGACTAATGCAGGTGGGCTGTCGATTAATTAACGCTCAAATAAAGGTTCGTACTGCCTGGATAGTGGCCTTAATCCGAGAAGTAGGTTGGCTTTTAAATGTGGGTTAGGCTTTAAGTTAAAGTTTCCTTTAATTATTTATATTTTTATTGTAATTATCTATTCAAATAGTAAACACTTGTTATGCAAACATCCTTAAAAACCAAACAATTTTCGAATACATGAAAACTTAAGGTTAAAAATATATTATTAATGAAAATTTCACTCGATATATATATATTTTATATTGCATTTTAATAACCTTTTAAAGAGTGATTAAAATAAATAAAAACTGGTACGAAACCAAGTAAAAGGACACTTCAAAAATGAGAAAACTAATAAATAATTGAATAAAATTCCTTTCATAATTTTATATATATACACATAATTCCAGGAACTACTAAAATTTATTTAGTTTCTTTATATTGTTAATTTACCTTGCATTTGTAACATTTTCTCCCCAAGAATAAAAGTCTTGCTTCCTGCAAGTCATCGCTCGAGCACTTGAGCCGCGCTACTAACCCATTAAAAATGTATAAAACAAACAAAAGTCGGTATGTGGGCCCGTTCGGGGCCTGCTTAATGAATTTATGGCCAATTGCAAATCATTTGACAATGGAGCTCAGCAGAAAACAACAATAAATGAAGGAAGGAAGGCAGCAATCGAGCGAGCCGGGGCAAACAATGCAAAAACCTGCCCCAGTAACTGACCTACAACAAAGCAAGAGCAAGAGCCACACAAAACGCAAATCTTAGCCGCAAAAAGTTGGCCAAAGAAAAGGAAAAACTCAAAAGTCGATGTCGATGTTGATGTTTTGATGTTTTGATGTCGATTCTGCCGGGCCCATTGTGTAAAGCCAAACACAAATATGCACAAGAAGGGAAAAACACACACATTATGCTTGTTTCATTATCAACGTACTTGCTACGTATTATTGTGCTGCCCTGCTGCTTGTGGCATTGATTCCTTTGATGGGTAGACTGTTGCTCTTCAGAAAGCCTTCGCCATTCATTTGAAAATGGGAAAAAATAAACCAAAAAATCTGAAAACCGAAAAACTGAGAACTCAACAGCCGAGCGGGAACCAGACCAAGCCCAGACTTGAGCCCAGACCCGGACTCGGACTCGGACTCTGGCTCGGAGTCGGATTCGGATTCTGATTCGGATTCGGATGCGGATTCCGATTGCCATTCCGATTCGGGTTCAGAATGAGAGACGAGTAGACACTCAGACGGCTTTGTTGCCGTTGCCATTTGTGCTCCACGTTTGACGTTTGAGCGTGCTGGGCGCGTGTGAATGAAAAGGAAGCTCACTCGCAAACAAAGTCAAGGTCATTGTAAAGAGTTTTAATTGTTCGCACAAAAAAAAAAGAAGAAAAAAACGAAAAACATAATAATAAAAATAAAAATACTCACACACACACACACACTCATCTACCGGCGGAGGAATAAAGCAGAAAAAACACAAACAAACAATGGGCGGGAGGGCATTACACAAACAAACATTCGTACATAATAAAAGAAATAAAAACGCAACCGAAGAGCGGACAATGGCAAAATGGCAACAAGAGGAGCAGCAATAACAAAGGCCAGAATTGGCAAGCCAACAAGTTGAGCCAAATCCGAATAAACTCGGTAAAGGATACAGGAATAGAGTTCAAGACTTTGCCAATTCGAAGTAAATTATAAATGCCCAAAATAAAATTTTATTTCTTCAGAAATTAGCTTAGAAAATTCCAAGGCATTCAAATATCTTATATACAATAAGAACCCAACGAGAATTATTTAAATAAAATAGAAAAGAATATAAATAATGCCTTACATCGATTGATTTTGTATTTTCATTTATTAATGTATCTTAATAGTATAATATTATATTCAAGCTAATTCTGAGAATTCTTCTTCTAATTCTTAAACCAAAATGAACTCACACTTATTTAATTAAAGATTTTCTGGCACTTAAAATGTCCTTATATAGGGAAAATGTATCTTGTTCAGTACAACATCATTGGAAACATAATTCATTTACTTAATTTAAAATAAGGGTATTTTAAAGGCAGACCCTTTTATAAAGCCAACTCCTAATTTAGAGTCCATCCTTACATTTTTAGTTTGAATTTATCTGTGTAAAACTGTAGTATATATGTTACATGACCCCTAAATCGACCCCAATCGAAACTTCTTTGGCGAAATATCAATACAGTTTCCAGCGATAAAGCCCATATTGCATCCGCTTTTGTTGGCCAAACTTTGGGCCACTCCTTTATTTTTTGTAGCCACATTCTGGTGCGCAACTTTCGCTGGTTCTCTCTAAAACTCGGATCTGTAACGCTCCCTAAACGCTTTGCTCTTGCAACTTTTGCCCGGCAACTGTTTTACTGTTTTACGAGTTCGTTTATCCGTTTAGCAGGCGCCCAAAAAACAAGCAAAATAAAAAATAAAAAACAGTAGTAGAAGGAAGCCCAAACCGACAAAAAATCTGCAAACACTCGTCGGGAGAACAAAAACAAGTGCAGAAAAAAATTACGTATACGACCCGTAGTCTCGACACTTGCAGACGAAACCCCACCCACGCACACTCGCTACAGCACACATGATGAAAGAGAGGGCCACACGGACACGGACACACACACAGGCACAGACACATACACAGACACAGGCACACACACAGTAACAGAGCTGGAGAATAAGCAACAGACACATCCACAGACGCTACTCAGACTTATTCATTTTACACATTCATTTCCTCATTCAATTCGCAATTGTATACGAAATTTCAATTGTTTGTTGAATGTATTATATGCGTTGTGGCTGTGGAATGGCACCGTTATTGCCGTTGTAGTTGCTCTTGCCGCTGTTGTTGTTGTTTCTCCACTTGCCACGATGACGACGACGATGATGACGTTGTTGAAAATTGCATTCGCCGGCGAAGTTCAGAGCGAGCGAGCGTGTGTGTGTATGTGTGTGGGAGCAACAGGTTGCTCTAGCTTTTGAAATTTTGCCACAGGAGACAAAGAACAAATGAATCCGGATAGGACCCCGAGTGTGTGTGTGTGCGCGTATGTGTGTGTATATGTGTGTGTAGTCTGATTGCATGACGATGATAAGCGCGAAGTTCTGGCCATTGAAATGGTGAACGTGTTGATGAGCACAGCATTCACTCACCCATTCATTCATTCATTCATTCAGTCAGTGAGTTGCCAGCGAGAGGGAAAGTGGGTCGGGTTTGTTAGGATGTTTAGGAGGGCCCTAGGATGGCCCACGATGGCCCGGGAAGGCTGTCTGTCTGTCTGTCTGTCTGTCCTCGCCAGAACAATAAAATGGCATTAGTTTTTGGGCTCTGAACTTGATGCAGGAACAATAAAGGTGGCAGCCAGAGCAGGATGGAAGCTCCATCATCGATTTTATGCGGTCAAACCAGAGAGAGAGATGGCCAGAGAGAGCTGGCCAAGCTGGCAAGAGAGAGACGAATAGAAGGAACTGCCCCACATTCTATTCATGGCGACGAGGCCCCAAAAGAGTTGAAAAGTGAAAGATGCAAATAATAGCTCAGCTTTCAGCTCTCGGCTCTCGGCTCTGGGCTCTCAGTGCTCAGTGCTCGGTGCTGCCATCCCTTTCGGCGCAGACGGGGCGTGTTTGTCAGCCAAGGCGAACAAAGAGCCAAAGATATTATATCTTATTGTTATTCTGTATTATTTTTGTGTCATTGAACTTATTTTGCCACAAAAGGAGAGCCAGCGCGGGCTGGCTAGACGGCGGAAATAGGGACAGCAGCGGCGTAAGGCCGCCAACGCAATCATAATCAATAAGGGCAAAATGCAATTGTTTCAAGCCAGCCCCGATTTTATTTCACTTTTCTTCTTTTTTTTATTTTTACTTTCCCGAGCAGCTAAACAATGGCAGCCAACTGTTCCGCAGACCCAAGGCAGACATATAGCCAGACCGCAGACTGTTTTGCGGGGCAGAGATTTCACGATTAGCGAATTGATTTTTCATCTTTGAGGTTTTAAAAGTTCATTTTAAAGCTGGAAATTATTTGATAATATATAATATATATATATATATGATATATGATAATCTATTAAAAGAGTTATACATAAAGGAAGTAACCTTTGAAATTATTTAATGCATTTTTAGAAAAAGACTATCAAAGTTAAAAATTAAAGTCACAAAACTGCTTATCCCGGCGGCATTTTACATTGTTTCTAAGCTCTAATTATGTAGCTAACTCTTAAATATATGTAAACTGTATTTAAAAAAGGAAAATTAAACAGGAAGTATTCAGTTTCTGATAGGTATATGTATGTATAAGGAATATCCTTATGTTTAATGCAAAGATAGTACATGTTGTGAACTATAATACCCACAAATTCTGTTGCAAAGAAAATAACCATACATCATTCATATATTTATCTAACTTAAAGAAGTTAATTTAAACTTCCTTTAAAATATATTAATTCTACCTTCCCATATAAATTTGAAGAGCTCATCTCTTAATTCTTGGTGACATTCCCTGGCAGCAACATCTTGCGCCTCCATGTCCCGCTGGAAATTGCTCATTTAATGAAACTAATAAAACTTGCGACTCGGGTGAGAGAAATAAGAACCAAATCGTAACTGCAAGAATGGAATATGAAAATTCCGGCTGACTGTCGCCATATTTCCATTTAGTGGCTCTTGGGGCGGATACGGCCAATTGAGTGGGGCGATGACGACGATGGATGTCGACTGCAGAAGTTCTTTGTTCATGTGCTGGGCGTAATTTATCGCATCATTATCAACGATCAACGTGATGCGATGTGGGGCCAGAGGCTCGTTAAAGGTTGTTGTCGCTGGCTCCTATTGGCGGTGCCGCGCAAATTGCAGCCACTTAATTCAATTTAAATAAATTTAAAATGCGTTGAACTAGTTGAGAGGCTCTCGCTCGCTCTCCCTCTCGGGGTGTTTGCGTCGCTTAAACTTGAGTGCGGCAATTGGCCTAAGTAGAGGAAATAAATATGTGTGTACTTGCACAGAAGGAGAAACGATTTAATTGTCAGGCTCAGGAGACTATCTGCTAAATATAAACTATTAATAAATACAAGTCTCCCAGGAGCTTGAGAAGGAAATAAAAGGTTTTCTTATTCTGTCATAAAGGAAACTAAATATTTCTCCATTAGAGGGCAGCCCAAAGGTAATAATTAAAGCCTCGTCTGGCTTTAAATTACAGATATTTATATATATATTATTTATATATAAATATTTATTATATTTATTTTAGATATTTTCTTTACTTCATTTTGTTCTTCTAAATAATTTTCTCAGCCCAGAAACCCGACTTGTGCCAAGTGACAAATCGCCAAGCGTAACACATTGAAACTTGCTGCGGAAAATCGACGGAGTTGCAGGCCCGGCCAAGAGCCAAGAGTCTTCAGTTACCGGGCTCCGCTGCCTTGTCGAAAGCGTCAAACTTCTGGCCAGAAAACTGGAAGGGCAAACACAACAAGGAAGGGATCATCTAGCGCTTCGCTCCGGGCGTGAATAAATGAAGTTTGCAAATTGCACCACGCCTGACCACCGCCAAGGCATTCGTGCTGCTGCAGTCGGCATTACGAATGCAAAACTTTGTCCTCATTACTCGAGACGCTGGGAAGACCGAGTCGAAGTTGAGATTGGATGTGGAAGTGGAAGTGGAAGCTGCCCCTGGGTTGAGGCGTTGCTCTCGGTCCGGTCCAAGTTATGGCGTCTGTCACAGCGGGGCCAGAAAAACTTGTCGTCATCGCATTGTCCTGCCCAAGTTCTCGGCAGCTGTAGAGCCTCTGAAGGACAACGAGAGCGGGTACAGGGATGAGTGCGAGGATGGACCCAGAAACCGAAGCACGATGAGCGATGACGACAACATCTGCAGTTCCAGTGCCGGCCAAAGTCCAGCAGCTGTCAGCCCGTCTAACAAGTGTCACAGCAAGTTTTCGCTGCTCTTCTCTGGACCCGAACTGGACATGGAGACATCCTATATTATATATATATATATATATGTGAATATTTGTGTATATATATGCAGCACTCCTGGCGAGTCCTCGGACACTCTGTGTGGACTCTTTGTGAAAGATTAAAATCTGCAAACAGTTGTCATCCCAGTTTGAGTTTCGCAAATATTCGCAAACAGCCCCGGGTCCTTCGTGCTGATTAAATGATTTAAGGTCAGTTGGATTTTGTTTGGCTTTCTACTTACTTTACTTGCCTGTCGTCGCATGCTCACTAATTCATGAGTAATTAGTAAGCACAAAGTTTTGTAATTTACTTAAATCCTGATCTAATTGTGTGCCAACTAAGGCAGTTACTTGCTTTAAAAATAAACAGGACTGAAAGTGAATTTGAGGTAAATGTTGAAAGTCTAGTTTACTTATTTATATGCTTTAAAATACTAATTTTATCTGGTTACTATTAGTGAAGCTTAAGCAGGTGAAAGAATTAATTTTTAAATACATTTACAAAGCAAATAGATTATTTTGAATAGGTTTTTGTAATGAAAAGTGTTTAGTTATTACTTATGTTTAGAATATCATGAAACAATTAATTTGTAAATATATTTAGATAGCAATTAGATGATTTATTTTGGAAAGTACTTAGTTATAACGTATATTTAGAATAATACGATATTGAATGAGAATCAAAAGTAAAAATGAAAGCACTTACCTTCTTCTTAAATATGTATTTATTAGCTTCATGCTTTGAGTAACCTTATTATTATGTTATATAATATATGAAATCCATAATAATCCAAAATAATTCAAATAACATAAAATTATAGAGAGCTCTACTTTGTGCCAATTATCACAGGTAACCCCTGATTCTTATGAAATCATTCTTCAGGAGCTGTAAGAGCTAGGCGATGCCGCCTTTTATAAGACAGATAATTGGACCACCTGCACTGCTGCTATCGGCCGATCGAATCTCTTTATCCCCAATGTAGACATAAAATTACGCAGGGCCTAAACGGCGTTTAGAGTAACATTAAACTTAATACCCATAGAAACCCATGACCGCATGAAATTAAAGACAACAAACAGCCCGTCGTCCCTGCAATTAGCGAAGCCAGTTACTCATCGAACGGGATCGGGACTCGAACGAGATCAATCATCAGAGGCAGAGGCCGAAATCGCTCATCAAATTTAGCAGAGTGTAGAGTAAGAGTACACTGCAAGAAATCCCCCTGAAGGACAGACAGCTGGCACGCAAATTCGAAACCCTCGATGGGGTATATGCATGTTTATGGTACAGGGTAGGGGTAGCTCAGAACCAGTAGCGATTCGAGACTAAGTCCCTGTAATTTGAGTCGATTTTTCCGGCATGCTGTTCTCTGAACTCATCGAGATGCCCTGCCCAGGCAGGGCTGCCCTGTTCGTGGTTCAATTTTAATTGCAGTCGCCGGGACTGGGCAGGAAAAAAAAGGTCGCTCTGGCTTCGCTCTGGCTTCGCTCTGCAATTAGATCCAAAAAAGTAAGACGAAGCCGCAGCCCAGGATCGCAAACGAGATGGCAAGATGCGTACTAAGCGATACGCCAAGGCTCTCCTCCTCGAGATCTGCCTGTAATTATGGGACTCGTGAGAAGTAGTGACCTGCCCATGTACCCAGAATCCCCCTGATCCCGATTCGATCCCGATCCCGATCCCTATCCGATCCGACCCTCGCCCGCTTTTATCCAGCAAATTAGAATCATTTGAATGACAATGACAATGCCATAAGGAATCAGTTGGCGGAAGTTTGGTTTTAAATATTTTGTAAATTTTGTGGGCGTCCACCGGGGTGCTCTGGGCCTCGCCAAGATGCTTAATGCCATAATCAAATTAAGTCCGCCAAAATGGCGCGACTCAAGAGCGCTCGTAGATCGCGGCACACACACCGAGTGTGTTGTGTTGTGTTGTGTGCACTCGGGCATGCCAAAGTTTCTTCGAGGAGCTCGCCTTGGACACTCCCCTCACATCGCATGGTTTTAGCTACGGACTTGGACTTGGGTATGGGTATGGGTATGGGTATGGGCTTGGGTCTGGATATGGGTATGGGTATGGGTCTGGGCTTGGGCATGGGCTTATGGCCAATCGTTGGAGGAGGGACAGAGGAGGAGACGCTGCCCCACAGCTCATTCCAGTTGGCCGATGATGAGTTTTTAATGGCTGGCGCTGTGAATTATGGTTTCTGGTTTATATGCCCCTCGAAAACTGGTTATGGTCACATGATTTGCGCAGCCAAATCTCTGAGCAAACTGGAGCTAATCGTATTTCCAAGTTGTTGCTTTATTTTGGGGAAACTTCAAGGAGAAGATGTCAATATACATAGAGAGGCTAAGATTGTAAACTTAAAAAAGCATATTCCACTCTTAACTAAACTCGAAATGAAGGCCTAAACTTTTTATAACTTTCTATAAGTTCGATACACTATTTTATTTAATTTATAGTCTCTAAGTTAATACTTTCCTTAAAGCAAACCCCAGTAAATGCAGCCTAATTGTATCACTCTCTTAAGAAAACCAGCCAATAAATTCTAGATAATTATGCTAGCAATATTTTATAAAACTCCACAGCCTATACAGGCTTTCAACGCCGAGGAAAACCCTATCCACACACTTTCATATCCCCATAATAGAGCCAGGCCAAGATCTCCGAGATCTCCCCTTCATATGCTAATTCATATTGATAAAATATAGAAGTGAGCCCCAGAGCTGATTCGCTTTATTCATTAAATATTTGGGGGCCTAAAACTCTGTAATTTACAAGGCATACAGTTAAGATCGGATAGTCATATATTATGGACTTTATTTGGACTGGAAACTTATGTACCCCGAGAGGTGTTTGTGGATACATAACCAAAGACCCCAGATTCGCATAACTTATCGTGGGGTCGTGATTAAAAATGCAAAAAGTAAAAGGTTGAACGAAGAACATCGGGTGTTAATAAATATCCAATGATATGGGAGAGCCTGTCACTTTAATTGTTCCCAACGCGAGATAGAAAAATCCAAGTCCCCCTCTCTCAATCGCTGTATAAATTTATATAAATATCAATGAAGTATGAATTCATTTGGCTGCCACATGGCGACACGTATTAATAATTTCGATGATGTCTTTATTCAGTTAAAAATAAGATTAAAAAAACTGGCCCAAGAATACCTCTAAAACACTTTGAGCAGGCCAAGACAAGACGAGACCAAACGCATCAGAAAGAACTTTTAATGAACACAATAAATAACTCCCGAGAAATTCAAATATTTTGCTAATATCTCAGGAAATTAATTCATAATTAGGCAACTTCACGCCACCAGCACACACCAACATCCAAGATCGAAAAATTAAAAATTAAAAATCCGAGGCCCAACTCCCATTCCATCGCGGGGTGGCTAACAAAAGTGGACAGTGATTGGGGCATAAATTATGAGACCCCTGGTATCTGGACAGTTGCTGGATCTTGTTCGAGAGATACGATGGCTGGAACTGGACTGGCCGAGTGTGAGATTTGTCAAACGTAAATTAGACAGGGGGTCAAAGGCACAGTGGAGACTGTCCCTATTAAAAATTATATATATAAAATTATAAGAAGACCTTGCTTATAATAAATCTAGTATAAGTGGATGATATATTTCTAAATAGAACTTGTAAGTATTCCACAATAAATCCCACTTGAAATCTATATATATATATTCTATATATAGCTCTTCAAGACCACTGTGGATTACCAGTGTACGTGGATGGATGACTGTGACTCCGCACGCACATGGAGGAACAAAGAAGCTGCTGACCGCATACCATGTGGCCCTCGTTCCGCCTGTCCAGAGGGGCTGCGGAGGGGCTGCGGATGCTGCGGTTCCTTCTGCAATCCCCAGAAGTAACAAGTAATAAGCCAGTCGCTGTCGTCGCCATTGAAATGCTGTTACAAGTAACTGAAAACGCGAACAATGAGAGCTCGCCGGTCGCTGAACAATGCCCCCGGTCTGAACCCTGGAATCCCGGCACCCGGAGCTCCTGCTCCTCTCCAGCTACAGCTCCAGCTACAGCTCCTCTCCAGCTTCAGCTCCAGCTCCAGCTTGGAGATGTTATTAATATGGCTGACAATTTGTCGTTGTCCACGTTCACGTCGGTCAATGAAATGGAATGCCTCTAAAATAAAAAGCAAGAGCAGCTGAAAATGTCGCACTTGGAATCCGCCATTCGCCACTCGCCATTTGCCATTTGCCATTTTATTCAATTAACTTTCAAGACAAATAATACAAATCAAATATATATGTGCGGGGCCAGCCGATTTATATATAGATATATATATATATATAGGTACGTGTGGACATGCGTCTGCATCTTGTAGGAGCCATTTTCAATTTGCTGTTTTCAGCAGTTTCGGCATCCGCCTGAAAGGAAATGCATCATCAGCATTTGCATTCACAGGCGGCCCCCAAAGTCTTGAAACTTGAAATTACTTGAGCTCGTTAAAGTGGGAATGGCGCTGATGGTGATGAAGATGCCGGAGACTCCAGCTTAGGATGAGGGCGTAAATTACCAAAAAAAAAGAAAATACTTATATATATAAGGAGAGAAAGGAGCCGAAATGAAATGGCCACTGGCAATTGACACCACCAATAATCCCAGCTCGAACAAAGCCCCAGGCTTCGACAGGCGGATGGAATTTTCGCTGAGCTCCGCACTTGCTTTGTTGGCCACTCGGCTCGGCGTTCTGTGTGTTACAATTTGTGTTGGAATATATTTTGCTCACATTTTCGCAGCTATTTGTGCTTTGCATTTGGTCGGTTCTAATTGCCAGGGCCCAAACGTTCCAATTTTCTGCTTGATTAAAGCCCAGTTGCTCAGCTAATTACAGGGAGGGGCCAGAACAAGCAGCGCTGTGCAGTCAATTTGGTTCGAACGGGATTGGTTTACTTAGCCATGATTTCTGGACTGAGAGGGAGGGGTAAAGAAAAATACGCCAAATATTGTTAAACTTTCCTAGCTTGATGTATGTGTTAGTTTTTAAGTAAATAATAGGTTTGCATATTTAGTTCAAAAATACATTTTTTGTAGGACAAATCAATGTCAAAAATATTCATAACTGAGCCAAAACATCCTTAAATTCAATTCGGACAGCGTTTCTGTGTTAGTTTTTATTTGGATAATTAATCTGCATACTTAGTTTGGACATACAAAAAAATAATTTTTTTTGTCAATTTTTGACAATTTTAATGATGTAACCCCTTATCAAATTTTGAAAAATCGGCCAAATTTTTTTTTTAATTTTTTATAAAATTTTATTTCTAAATAATTAAGATTTTAAAGACAAATCGAAAGATATACGACATTGGGCTATCATATCATTGTTGGCCATAATATGCTCTCCAGAAGATAGACATTTTAATACCCTAATTTCTTGGCAAGTCAGAGTTATAAATATCCATAACTTTGCCAAAACCGCCTTAAATTCAATTCGGAAAGCTTTTCTGTGTTAGTTTTTATTTGAATAATTAATCTGCATATCGAGCTTAGAAATTTAGAAAAATTATTTTTTTGTCAATTTTTGACAATTTTAATGATGTAACCCCTTATAAAATTTTCAAAAATCGGTCAAATTTTTAATCTAATTTTTTTCTACTATTTCATTTTTAAATAATTAAGGCTTTAACGACAAATCAAAAGATATACGGCATTTGGCTGTCATTTCATTATTGGCCATAATATGCCCTCAAGAAGACCTCAAAGATACTAATTTTTGGGTCTTTAAATCGCTAATTTATAACTCTAATTTATTGGGCAAATCAGAGTTAAAAATATCCATAACTAAGCCAAAACAGTCTTAATTTCAATTCGGAAAGCTTTTCTGTGCTAGTTTTTAGTTGGTTAATTAATCTGCATATTGAGTTTAGAAATTTAAAAAAATAAATTTTGTTATCGATTTTTGACAATTTTAATGATGTAACCCCTTATAAAATTTTGAAAAATTGGTAAAAAATTTTCCTAATTTTTTTAAAGAATTTTATTTGTAAAAAATTAAGATTTTAACGACAAATCGAAAGATATACGACATTTGGCTATCATATCATTGTTGACCATAATATGCTCTCCAGAAGACATCAAATATTCGCATTTTTGAGTCGACATTTTAATACCCTAATTTCTTGGCAAGTCAGAGATAAAAATATCTATTACTTTGCCAAAACCGCCTTAATTTCAATTCGGAAAACTTTTCTGTGTTAGTTTTTATTTGAATAATTAATCTGCATATCCAGTTTAGAAATTTAGAAAAATTAATTTTGTATCAATTTTTGACAATTTTTATGATGTAACCCCTTATAAAATTTTCAAAAAATCGTCAAAATTTGTGTTTCCCATATTTTAGTTTTAAGTAATTCAGCTCTTAACGGTGAATCGAACCATATACGGCATTTGGCTGGTATTCCATTTTTGGCCAAAATATGCTGTTACGAAGACATCAGATTTACGTATTTTTAGGTTCTTAAACGGAGCTTATTAAAGTAAAAACCGCCTGTCCTGATGTCCGATGACTTTTTGACTAGCTATGTTATATTGTTAAATAAACTTAAATCAAATAAATACATTGCCCGTGAATATTTGTATGTACACTTTTGACAACTAAAGTGCCATTTAGTAATTAAAGCAGCCGCCATTATGTAAACTTAATTATATTATCTGAAAGCAATAAAAATCCTTAATTTGAAGACAGACAGTCCATTCTATTCCGTTCGCTTTGTTCCGTAATGCCATATTTTGCCCTTACATTTCCATTATCGTAACAAACACCTGGTCTCGACCCTGCCTGGCTGCGATTACTCCAATCTACTTTGCGCACTTTCCAAGCAATTTCATCCTTGGCAGCAGGATAATGCACAGGACTCGGTAGCTGGAAGCTGGGGATGCAAAAAATATACGTAAAAAAAAGGAGAAAAAGAGAAAGGTACAACAAAATCAATCAAAAATCTCAGACGTTCGTTCGCTTTTGATTCAAAGTAATTTGAAAGCAATCTACGACAAAACAACAAACAAACAAACTCCGAAGATACAAGGGCCAACTTGGTGCCTCGGCAGGCGCTTCCCGGCTCCCAGATTCAGGTTCTGAGTCCCCTGGAAAACAGGCAAAAGCACTTTGGACCCCAGACCCCGGGCTTAACCCATGGCATCGTCATCAAGTGGGCCACCTCATCATAAGTAAGCCAAGCACTTTGCTCAGCAAATGTGCAAATAGGCAGCGCGGCAGCACAGTGACTCGCAAACTGTGCCCCGCCAAGTGCAACGAACGTTGCAGGTTGCTGGTTGCAGGTTGCTGTTAGCCGTTAGCTGCTTCCAAGTTGCCATTGCTGGCAAGGGCACATAAGCATAACTAGACACATTCATCCCCACGACTGCCACGACTGCCACGACTGCCACTCGCATTCTATTTTTGCACATGAGTTGTTTTACTTAAGTTCTAGCATTGCACTCTCAAGGCACATGCACCTTATCCCTCCATCTGCCCCTGCCCCTGCCTCCGCCTCTATATCTGCAGCCTCCTCCTCGCCAGTCTGGCTAAAATGTTACCAAACGTGGCTCGAATGTCAGCGGCAGTCGCTGCACTGTTGTTCTGCAGTGCTCAAGTAATCAGTGCTACTGTCGCTTTTTGTTTGTCCGTCGACGGTGTCTGTTTCGGAGTCAGTGTTGCAGTCACAGTGGGCTGAAAGAGAGGTATTTGTGGTAAATAAATTCTATATTTTGGCAAGATTTTTTAAATATTTATTTAATAGAAAATTTGTTAACAAAATCATGCTATAATTATCGCTGTTTCTAATAGATCATGATTTTTTAAAGGCTATTTCCCAAAAACATCTTAAGAGTAATAAATCTTTGATGTAAAATGGTTAACATTTTTAAGACTTTCTCGATCTTATAAGCCTTTGTATATTATTCTTTAACTAACCTTACTATATCATAGAAAAAGCTTCTATATAGAAGTATAATTGTCTGTTAATAATAATATAATAAAGTCTGTTATGTCTGTAGCTGGCCAAGAGCTTTAAGAAGCTGACTGACTCAGAAGAAACTTAAGTTAAATTAGGAACATTTTTATAAATAATATTCGAGTAAAAAACCGACGATTTTTGGGTCTTGTATTAACAAAAAATTGAACAGATTATACAAAATAAAAATAGGATTTTTTTAGAACCAGCTTGAGCAAACCATTCCTTATTTTTAGCCACAATTTTCCATATATATTCCTTCAACCTCGAGCCACTGTAACTCACCATTGCCGGATAGTCTGACTTGGTCCAGGGCCGGGGGTCTGGGTTCTGGTTTTTGGTCTGGGACTTGGCAATGAGTCCCTCGCCTTGGACGCTGCCATCTTGCCACTCCCCAGCCGCGTTTCTTCTTCTACTTATGTTGCAAATATGGCGCCCCATGCACATATAATGTTTTTTTTTCTTCTTACATATTTTTTTTGTGATTTATGGCGGTTGTAAGTGGAAGCTGGGTGCACTTGCCTGGTAAATTAAGTGCTTATTTGGAGTTTAAGTTGCCGCAATTAGACATTTTCTCAAGGGGCCTGCTCTTGGCCAGATACCTGAGCAGTGGATGGCTCGATGGCAACTGGGTGGATGCTCGGCGCCCCACGGGTCTCATCAGGAGCCTTTATGCCCACCGAGGACTATGTGGCAATTGTCTGTTCATATTTGTCACCACATTCGGAGATGGAGATGGAGATGGAGTCGGAGATGCAGGGATGGCTTAAGTATAATTGAGAAACTTTGCAGACGATTGTCAAAGATGATGAGATCTTTGATTGTATTCTCTGCAGAAAATTGAAATGCGAGTTATTCGAGGGGAAAAGATTTCAAATAAATTTCAATTGCCAACAAAAATATGTTAATTAGGATTGAGCAATCAAAGTGAGCCTTCAATCATATTTATTTGTAAAAATATATAATATTTATGGGGCTAAATCCTCCTGGCAGTATTTCAGCCTTGACCGAAGCTCGCTGGAGGTCCGGCCGTAAGCCATAAAATAAAAAAATATAAATTTAATTACAATTCCATATATGCAATGTCCTCCTGGGAACACCGAGGACACTAAATCAGTGCTAATCCCGGGCTCGTGGAGGAGCATCAGCAACTGATGTCCGCATAAATCACGGCTGGCATAAAATTTCACACCTTGCCTGGTTTTACGATTTTACGCTTAATTTACTGCCCAGATACAAAGGGTGAGGAATCAGAGAGGGGAATACTTGCACGTACAAAAAAAAATTTGAAATTTACTCTGCCTACTGGAATGTCATAAAAAGGAGATTCAATAAAAATTAAGAAGCGCTGGCAGGATGATGAAAAAATCCAAGGCAGAGTGGCATCCTTTGTGAGAGACAACCAGCTGCCGTTCTTGGCGTTAAAGGTTGTAGAATCCTTTCAGGGCAGGCGGAACAACATTTTATTAAATTCCTGGCGCGGCCAGACAGTTCGACGCCAATCGAAGTCGATGGCAACCCCAGAGCCAGATTTAACTCCACTCCAGGCCAGGCTGGTCGTAAAAGCCGCGAAGGAGCGGGCCAAGGAGATTTATGGCTGGGCAATAAATTTGCCACTCCATGTTAAAGTTGCTCCGCCGGGTGAAAGTTCCCGCTAGGCCACGTTTAAGAACTCTGAGTCTGAGTCTGAGTCTGAGTCTAGAGTCTGGCATTCGCTTATCGATCGGCCATCGGACGGAGGTAGGCAAATCATTAAGTGCCATAAATAACGCCCACCCAGCTTCCCTGAAATTTTCGCCACAGTTCATCTTCCGTCGTGTGAAAATGAATTGCATTTCTCTGGCTGGGCCTGGGCAATTCCCTCGAAGTGCAAAAAACCAGAAATCGATAGACAATGGCCAGTATCTCCCACAGATCCCAGTCCTGCTCTTATTATTCGCCTTTCTCAAGTACCGACTTGCATTATTGTTTCGCTAACTGTTTTTCATTCGGGTTGAGGGCACTTGCGTACCCGCTTCCCTACCCTATAATGATATAGGTAAATGCAGGCTCTATTCAGCAGGAGCAGCGGCAGCCAACAGGTATTTTTATTGTATTTGCTCATGCCGAATATATCCTGCGGCTGGCCATTGTCAATGGAGATTGCATGGAACTTATTGGAAATGCCGACGTTGCCCTCCTAGATTGGTGGGAAAATCTGTGCAATACCCGTAAAATTTGTATCCTGTCAGTGCCCTGGAGTCAGATCGGTGGGAATGCTAATAAAGATTGCATTCAGTAAAAATTAAGAAAAAATCATTACCTAGAGTTGAGCAGGTAAGATGTCAAAAGAGAAGAGGAGATTTAAGGGGAATTTAAATATATAAAAATTGGAGTTAGCAAGGAGTTGCTTTGATAGATAAAATATATATAAATTTAAGATAGCACGGAGTTGCTTTGATAGATAAGATAGATAGATAAACACCTGATTATTAGAGATATAATTATTAATTCTTTAGTTAGTTTTATTACTAGAACAGTAAGAGCATTTTCCTTTTAAAAAAAGAACTTATGTGTGAGATGCTACTACTATCTTAGCATTTAATGTTCTAATGTTCCTATAAATCCGCTTAGTCTTTCCCCTTTTCTTCAATCAAAAAGTCAGAGATTCGTGGAAAATCCCCAATAAATCTCCTAAATCATCAGCCCCAGGCAAAAACCGATTGAAAGTGCTGAAAATGCAATTGCGCAATACCAACGGCTGGGGGAGATCTGCCAACAACGCAAAATAACATGACAAGTATCTGGAGGGATCTCCTCTCACCTGGAACACCTGAAGCAGACGCAGACATAATGGCAGACAGGGCTTGACGATGATCGATGTTTGGGATGCTGAATGCTAGACGACAAAGGTGTGTTGCAATGCGGCACTCTGCTGGGGAGTGCAGGCCGAGTTCGGAGCATGAATTGTGACAGGCAGCTTGGTGCCTAATTGAAGCTCATAGCTCTCCACAAACCTAAACTCGTTACAACTGCGCAGTTATTTTTTTGGCAGCGAATATCAGGAGTATTTTGCATGAACATAAGGGCCAGAATTCAACCCCTAAGGAGAAAAGCCACCTGGCTAGAGTAAGGATCTGGGTCTCAACTTGTTTTGGGAGCACAGCTAGCTCACTGTTGCCAACTGTGGGCCATCCTGTTGTTTGCCAATTACCAGGAAGCATGAAATTTTTATACCTTTCTCCCCTGCCCTGGCCCGACTTGTGTGCATTTCAATTTCCTAATTTCGGATTTTCAGTTCGGTGCGGTTCGGGCTCAAAGTGCCCATTGAAACGCAAAAAATGAAGGATTTATACTCTCTGCCCCCAAACTCGGGTACTCTGGTGTGTGTGTATCCGACAGATTTTACGGATACACCTTTCGGTGCGTATTTAGTCAGCAAATTGATCCTCCTACAAGGATCGGCAGGATGGCAGCCGGGGTCGCAGGTAGGCAGCCGTCTCGCTCTGGCTGCCCGGGGGCTCGGTGCGCAGTTTAATCCTCGCAAATCGCCTACAAAGCTGATTGCGCACCGGCACGGGCACACCTGGCCCTCGTCCCGAGTCCCCTGACAGGAGGGTAGGTCCTGCCAACGAGCGGTGTCGTGTTTTGTTCTCTCCCAGGACTCTCAGGAGTGCAGGCTTAAGGCGAATTAGAGCGAAAAACTGTGCCCGGGGATCGAGTTTGAGTTTCTCGTGTCTGAGCCAAAGCCCGGACTCTGCACCCGGATTGGATCTGAGCCTGGCCATAAGCCGAGTTGACTTGATGGCTGTCAGCGGTGCTGGCCAAGGGATTGGCTTGATTAAGTCCCTATTGCTATATTTGTCGGTCTAAAGCAGGGATTGCATATCTAGTTTTGGTTAAGGCAAGTAGATTCTTGCATAGCATCCTAGATATCGGTTGTAAATATATATGTCCCTTTTATAATTAGTTCCTAAAGTCCTGGCTGACTTCCTCCTATACCTCTGAGGGTTGCTTTTATAATTATTTCCTAAAATCCTGACTAACTTCTTCCTATACCTCTGAGGGTTCCTTTTATAATTATTTTCTAAAATTCTGGCTTTTACCTCTCAGGGTTCCTACTGTACTTACTTTTGTGGAGCCCTTAGCCTGTAATAAGATCACCCAGAAACCGCCACTCCACGGGGACACACATATGTCAGCATTTTGCGGCCACTCGGGCTCGGCTCGGGGATCAAACCACCCCTCGGTTGGATGGAAAGTAGAGTTGGAGTTCCTAGGAGTCCTAGGAGTCCTAGGCGAATCCGCAACCCTGGGCAGCTGCGCATGCGCGATCGAGGGGAACACCTTTCGGGCGCCCCGGCCGCGTGCGCAATATAAATACCATAAATTTTCTATGGAAAACCTCTTCAGATGGCGCGGCATAAAAGAGGAAAGTTCCATTCAGCAGTAGTCACCTTTTGATAGCACCGAGCACCGAGCACCAACAATGGACACGATCGCATTGTCGTCGCCGTCTCCACGGCGGAGACGTCTTTCGCGATGGCCATTGTCTTGGCCTGATATGGGTTTGCTCAATGAACTGGGAACGGCGGCGACGGGGCGAAGTAGAACATAAACATCAACACGTGTTGCAATTCATTCAAGTTTCGATTCGGTTTTATACTTTATACTATCGATATTATTTATGGAAAGATGCCAGCGCCTTGGCGCTGATTTATTGGTATCTCCTCTTGTTCGAGGGGATTGGGTCAAGGAGAGCGGGTCCACAGCTGCCGAGGACTGACAATGGCACCGAAAGGTGTTCACTTAACCCCCGGGCATTCCATATGGGTTTTCGATTATCATTATGTAACGCCTTGTGAACTTTTGATAAAGACGGTTATGGGTTACACGATTAAACGATATAATATATTAATGATTCGATGTTGATTTTAATGATTACTTTATAGGTATTTGAATAAGAATATAACAAGTTTCTTAGTAAAATAAAAGATTTATTTAGGGACATAATATATTGAAAAGAATAGCATACTTGGAATTATCTAAGGTCCTTAATTTATGCTCGTAGTATTCATAAATGAACTTTAGGCTTATTTAATTACATTACCTACTTATGTATGTCTTATTTAAATCCATTACTACATTTCTACCTTTTTTACATTTTAAACACACTCTAAAACATTCTAAAATATTTATTTAAAAGCTTTTAGGTCATTAAATACTTAAATAAACAAATAGAAATTATATTTTATCTGTGTTTCTGATTTTAAAGCCATCAAAATGTTTGTGTCCAGCGTTCTCCCGAGCACTTCCTGCAGAAACTCGCATCAGTAACTTGGTCACATCAAACAAGTTTCAAATATACACTGGAAGCTTCAGTTTTTTCTGTGGACTGTATGGGGAAAAGGAAAAATTCGTACTTTGTTTGCACTATGGCACATGACATCCTGTTGGCCCGAGTGGCAAGGACCAGAGCACATCAAATAAACTCACATGTTTAGTTAACTCCCAGGTGGAAATTAAAAGCGAAGCGTAACCAAAAAACAACCAGGGCTTAGCTGGCCCAAAGGCAGGAGGTCCTCTTGGTCCTGCCAGCCACTTTAAGCATTGCATACTCTGGGGCGCTGCATGCAAATGTCACATTGCTATGCGAACGGAGCTCGAGTCCAGGATTCCCGGCCGAGATATGTGTGTGTGTGCAGCTTCCATTGCGAATTCGAGTTCCTTTTTTGTTGCCTGTCCTGTTGCCTGGCAATTTGAAAATGATTTCTGCAGGAAGCTGGCCTGTCCAGAGCAATTTACTTTACTTTGCTGCCGCAAACAGGAAGTAGAAAGCTCACACACAAACACTGGAAACATTAAAGTCAACAGCCAGGGGCCGACCCCGAATTCTGTTCGACCTGCCCTTTGACATCTCCGATTTGTTTTTGTTTTCGAAGGAACTCAGCATAACTCAAGGCTCCCTCTGACAATTCCATTGCATACATTCCCGGGTCGAGGCGAGGTGAGGCGCAGCTTGCGTGATATCTGCCGCTTTTAATCATCCATAAATTGCCGGCTAAGCAGCAGGCATTAGGCCAGGTTGATGACCTTAGCCATGGGTCTTCTGGGATCGTAAAATATGGAATTGCGTGCAAGTGTTCAATTATGTTCTCGAACACACGCGCATTTCGCTACACTTCACGCATTTCACGCGGTCACTCGCTGGTAATGGATTCCTAAGTAGAGTCTCATGTGCTGATCATAAATCGTGTATTTGCTTTATGGACACACTCGTGTGATTAACAAATGGACCTCAAATGTATTGGCAAGGGAAGGGGACTTTCACTAGGTGTAAGGGAGAAGTGAGGGAGTGGAGGTTTCAAAGGAATAAACCCTCGTTTAAACAGTAAAATTCTTTAAGAACTATCATTACTTCTTAAATAAAATTAAGGCTTTAAAATGTGTATATATCTCTATAATATTTTAATTCATTAAGTAATAATAGTCTTAAATATATTCTTTATCCCTTCTTGCTTATATCTTAAATCTCCTCGCTTGACACCAACTTAAATGGTATCTTTGAATGCGATTCAACCTGAATTGCTTCCATTCAGGTTCCGCCTCCAGCACTGACAACACTTCACCTGCAGGCGGCTCCTCGCTGAAAACCTGGCCAACAAAATAAACTTCAGCCAAAAGGGGCTTCTTCCGCCACTCGTGTTTATTGAATAAATCAACGCTTCAAAATTCCAACTAAACTTAACGGCTTTCATTGGCTGCAGCAAATAGCTTTGGCTATTATATACGGCGAACACACACACGTCAGGGAAGGAAGTGGGGAAAAACTGTAGCCAAAAAGTGCACGTTCTCGGCCAGAAAAAACTGACATCTGCAAGGGATAGGATCCGCCAGGGGCGGAGTGGGGAGACTGGGCAGGGGCTAAACAAATGGCCAATGCAAATACAAAGTGGAAATTCAATGAAGCTTAGCGCTACAGACGAAACTTGGTCTACTAATTGGGCGTGTGACTTGCCGGCCCAAAAGGAGGATTGGCCCGAATGCGGAGTGGGGTATGTGGCATGGGGACGAGCTACGTGCATCAATGAACCGTAAAGCTATTTCGTCATTTAACGTTAAAAGCAAGGCAACGGGCCATACAAAGGCCAACGACAAACAACCAAAAAAAAAATAAAGAGAAAAAAAGCCAAAAATAAAACTGGAAAGGGGCAAGAACGCGAACGAGCGCGACCAAAGTGAAAAAACTAATTTGCGCTGCTTCAAAAGCAAACACACGGGCGCCAGAGAGATGTGTGTGTGCGTGTGTGTGTGTGTGTGTGTGTGCGGAGGGTTCGGGTTATCGAGGGTTAAGGTTTCAGCGGCGGCAACGGTAGGTGCTCTCCGGCTAAAGAAAAACATACACGTATTTTGGCCAAGCAAAAAGAAAATTGGGTACGCTCTGAGTGCTAACCGAAAAACTTTTTCATTTATGCTTCACAAAATGTCGGAGCAGAAGAAGCAAGCCAGCCACAGTGTCCTAGAAGTTGAGGGAAAATTAATCAAATTAAAGGAAATTACTTGGAAATTGTTAACAAAAAAATAGGTTATATATTTTAAAGAAGGCTTAAGAATGATAAAAATTAATTATAGTTTTGGTAGGAACCATTTCAGAAAAATTCTGATTTAGTTATCAGACCTTCACAGAACTTTAATCAACTTTAACTCTTTTAAAATCGTATTAAACTAACTATTAAATTGTTAACAAAAAAATAGGTTACTTACTTCAAAGAAGTTTAAGAATGATAAGCAAGAATTATAGTTTTGGTAGGAATCATTTTATAAACTTCCTGATTTAGTTAAAAGACCTACATAGAACTTTAAAAGTTCTTCTAAAATCGTTTTAAACTACGTTACTTTAACATACTTACTAATTATAGATTTTATACATTTATAAGATATTGGATACCCTTTTAAAAAAATGCAGAAAAAACTTAGATTATTTTTAACAAAACAAATACTAAAGTTCAAATTGTAAACTCTTATTCTGACTTAATGTACGCTTTTATAACCAAACTTAAAATAATGAAAATATTCAATATGTTGCACAATTCCTTAGTAATTTTCCAGTTAATCGCTTTATTTGCTAATTGATTTAATTGAATAAAAATAAATATAGATAGTCCACTGTGGCCGACTCCTACAGCATCCAGCTGTATGTGGCTCCTCATTCTGCAGTCCTCCACCTGGCTGTACGCGTGTGTAAGAATATGTGCCCACCTGTCAATATTGCATCAGAGCCGCCCCAGGTGGTAAGAGGCACCGACTGCGGCTCCTGCTCCAGCTTCAGCTTCAGCTACAGCTCCAGGATCGGGCTAGTGTTCCTGCTCCAGCTCCGGCTCCGGGTCCGGATTGAGCTTGTGTAGTTAACGCGTTGAGCTCACCTTTATGCTGGCCTGGGCTGGGGACTGGGGGCTGGGGGCTGGAGCCCGATGTCAATCAAAAATTCCCATAACCAATGCAGCTCCCAATGGTCGAGTGGTTCGCAGGGATGAACACACACAGCACATCATATATATAATATATGTGTGCAGGAGGAGCCTGGGCAGGGCTGGGCATGGTATGTTTGCTTTATGAATGCTTTTGGCACATGTGGCGCATAAAAAACGAGACGAAAATGGTGATGAAAAGGTTGCAGGGGCGGTCGCTCTGGGGTTTTTCCTTTTCGGCAATGGCGAACCAAGAAACATGTGATGAAAAGGATTTCGGTGCCCCGTGGCCCCTTGCGTCTCCACTGGCCTCTTCGGCCCACCACACACCTGGGTCCAGGTAAAGCTTGCTTTGCCAAATTAAATTGCAAAAAAAATCAATTAGGAACATGTCAAGTTTGCGGAAAAGCTGTTCCTGAAAATTGGTGTCAGCAGCAAATTTAATTTCAATTTTTTTCCTGCCACTCGGCAGCTGAAAGATGCCCAGCATGATGGAGAGTGTGTTCAGATTTTTATTCAGGGACTATTTGGCAGTTAAGCTTCAAGATTGATTTACTATTCTACAGAATGGTGTAATGATTAAACTTTAATCCATAATATATACCTAAAGTTAACTGCTCTTAACAGCGCTAGGTTATATCGAAAATTAATATAAAAATTATCTTTAGGCTCTCTGAAATCATGAGAGACTGACTTAAATATTTTAATATGGTAAATAATTGTCTCCATTTAAACTTATTTAATATATATCTTACAGCTTCGAGCGTCAGTTTTCTTTTCCTTTTTTCTCAGGTAAAGTTGGCTGCTCTTCATCTAAATCTTATTGCGTTATTGATACTTAAAAATAAGCACTAACTTTAAAACTAAATACTATACTATACTAGTCCACACTAGACTACTTTATAGAATAGTATAATCACACTTAATACTATAATAACATATATATACCATTTTATTTTGAAGTTTATTAGCTTTAAGGTAATAAAGTCCTTGTTAATCTTTAAGATTTTAATTACCTATATCTCCCCACTAAACCTAAACGTTCAACTTCAAATAGAAATCCATCAAAATAAGCACTGACCCATAGAAATGCTGGCAGTTACTTCCCCACAAGTACTAATCATTTAATCGTTGACAAGCAGAAGTTTGAAATTTGCATTAACATTAAGCCGGAACTAGGGCCCAGTGAAGCGAAAGAGGCCCGGCAAATAATATTATTATTAATAGCACACGATATCTGGAACTTGGAGCGGGAGCCACAGATACGGCCAAGGCGAGAGTTTTGGCCAGAACCGAAGCCGAAGTCGAGATGATGAAGATGAAGCGATGGAGCAGATGACGTAGAAGCGCCGCCGAGGCGACGGGTGACGAGCATTCTAGCGCGAAGTTTAGATAAACACATCAGCCAAGGACAGCTCGAATGCCGAAGCACAGATAGAAATTTGTAGGTTGTCAAACCGAATGCAGAGTGAAAGATACAAATGGCAATTTACAGGCTATACACTGAGAAAATGGGTACTGTTGTGGGAGAAAGAATAGCTCTTATCCTGTTATGATGATTATTGTAAGTATCAAGGAAATAAAGTCAACAGAGGCAAAATAAAATTTTAAAAAATTATTTTCTCTAAAAAATAGAAGAATATAGAATATATAAAGAAGAAACCTTAAGAAAAAAGATTACTAGAAAACGCTTAAATATTATTTAAAGATTTTAATTAAGTAAACAAATAAAAGGCTCTCTACTTCTTGACTGACTTCAAGAGAGGCAAAAAAAAGTTTAAGTATTTATATTCTCTAAAAATTAGAAGAACCTTATATATAAATAAGAAACCTTAAGAAAAAATAATATTAGAAAACGCTTAAATATTATTTAAAGATTTTAATCAAGTAAACAAATAATAAGCTCTCTAATTCTTGACTGACTTCAAGAGATGCAAAATAATGCTTAAATAATTATATTCTCTAAAAATTAGAAGAATACAGAATATATAAAGAAGAAACCTTAAGAAAAAATAATTCTAGAAAACGCTGAAATATTATTTAAAGATTTTAATTAAGTAAACAAATAAAAGGCTCTCTAATTCTTGCCTGACTTCAAGAGAGGCAAAATAAATAAAATAATTAAATAATTATATTCTCTAAAAATTAGAAGAATATAGAATATATAAAGAAGAAACCTTAAGAAAAAATAATTCCAGAAAACTCTTAAATATTATTTAACAATTTTAATGAAGTAAACAAATAAAAGGCTCTCTACTTCTTGACTGAAATTTATTTTTTTTAGTGTGCCAATGCTTCGCCCTGGTCATTAATGTCAAAAGTTATTGCGCAGGCGGCCCTGCCGGCGATAATGTCTGGGGATGAACTTGATGGCGGGCGGTACGGCTCAGGGGCGTGGCCGGAGTGGGCGGGGCGGCAGATTGGCTGACCACAAGACCGCACCGCCTTGGGCCGTCGTCGCCATCATCCATCGTCGTCGTCGTTGTTGTTGATGCTGCACACGCTTGGCCAAGTTAGCGGCACGTGTCCGGCCACGCTGCCTCACGCTGCGACTCCTCCATCTCCATCTCCGGCTCCAATTCAAGTCCGAATCCTTGTCAGCATCATCACCACCATCACCACCATCACCGTCACCATTCGAAGCCATCGCCCGGAGCCATCACAGTTGTCTGCTTCTGGTTCCGGGTGTCGGCTGTCGGTTAATGGTGTTGCCTTGGCAAATGAGTTGAATTTAAAGTGGAGGGATCTCTCCATTCCGCCCCGTATTTAATTAGCCAAAAATATACATTCGAAACTGCCGGTCTCTGTGTGTGTTTTTATTCCATAAATCATGGGCCACAACTCGGCGAAAAGAGCATAAATAGAAATCCCCTCATAAGCGCTTCATTAGAGGGTAATTCCCGCCATGAGTTGGAGTTGAATGTTTATAGAACCTTGAATTTATAAGGACTTTAAATCTAAGAATGATTTTATTAAAATTTTACCTTAACTTAGAGAGATGTTTATAAAATTCTATAAAAACCAAACCTATTATTTCTTAGGTTATTTTATATTTTTAAATTTTACCTTAACTTAGAGAGATGTTTAAGAAATTCTAAAAAAACCAAACCTATTACTTTCTTAGGTTCTTAAATATTGTATATTCCTTTAAAATCCTTAAAATAGCTTATTTAATTTTCCAAACAAATCTCATTCAGGACATGCACTCAACGGCAGCCGCATGCTTCATTTACTTGATGGGCTCTCTCTCTGGGTTTTCCCAGTTTTCCCAGCTTTCCCAGCTTTGCCACACTTTGCTGCATCGCCTGGTTAGCATAATAAATCGATTAGCTCGACGACGCTGGATCTCGGGATTTGCCATATTTAATAATCATGGGCCCCGGGCTGATGACGTTGGCTGATTATTCTAATGCGGCGGCCCCCAGGAACCAAGTCCTCCTCCATGGAAACCCACCGCTTGCCCCTTTCGCTCCAAATGATTGATGGCTTTTGTGGCACGCAGTAGTTAGTCTCTTTGGGCTGTCCGGGTGTACATAATATACAAGGATATATATACATGCTACGTATTTATGGCATATACTTTTTGGTGTTTTGCTTTAGCATTTTTTGTTTACGGTCCGTCATCAGCATCTCACGAACGTCGCCACCGTCTGCGTAATAAATCTCCTTTTTTACATTTCTTGTGTATCATTTTGTGTCATGCGATTCTCGCCGCTCGCTACCCATCTGCGTGCCTCTGTGTTATTAAAAATATTCGAATAACGTATAAAAAAAGGAGGAGGGAGCGTCATATTAAAGTATTCCCAGGCATTAAAATTTCATATGAGCGGGCCCCCGCCGACTGACAACCCATCCGACCGAGCCATCCATCCTTCTGTCCATCCAAGTCATCCATCTCGGCTTTGGCAGCTTTCGCATTAATGCTTGAATAATTCCCCTTTATAATATGTTGATCATCGCTGGCATTAGTTACATTAGTTCGAGGGCTTGCAGTGCCCACGGCCTCCCTTCCGTTGCATAATGAGCGGAACATTTCCTAATTCCGGTTACACAAGGAGTGGGAGTTGGTGGGTCTCTAAGTTGAATATGGAAATTAAATGCTTTAAAACATATTGAGAGTTAACGAAACGAATAAAATAATGTACAAGGAAGGTCCTTAAATTAGCTTATTTTATTATTTTTTAAACATTTTGAAGGGGATTGACATACACAAGTTGTGTAAAGAGTTTACTAGAAAAAGATACAATAAGTTCTTGCTAACGATGATGATGATGATGATGGTATATATAGATACAGAAATATAATTAATACTCACAGAGTATTTCATTTTAATTCCTTAGGTAAAGAGAATATTAAATATAGACTATTTTATATTGACCAATCAATGCTGTTTCTTGAACTGTAACTTATTCCTCCTGCAATAGATACTGCCAACTTCTATAGGTACTTCCGCCCCAGACTTCCAACGAAGTAAACGAACCCTTTACCCCCCAAAAAAATATCTATATTCCCGTGCCACTTGACGGATTCGTCCAATAAACCAAGGCAAACAAAGCATTTAAAATGCACAAAGAAAATATTGCGACACACGTCAAGGATGCGGATAAGGATGGGGCAGGCGATAAGTATACGCCGTGGGTAGCGCTAAGGATAAGGTTGAGGCTGGCCAAGGTACTATATATACACCGTACAGTGTACACATTCGGGTATATGCGAGAGTAATACATATATTAAGAGCCCCGGGGCCATTAATGACTAAGTTTACATTGCGTCCGAGCACACACACTCCGGCTGACATCAATTATTCACGGAATTTATACACGGATTTTTCCGAGCCTTCTGGGCGGGGCGAGGCTGGGATATATATTTACTCTAGGCGCATGTCAAATTGGGCGTGATTTTCAAGTGGCTGCCACTCGTTCCCCGTACTTTTGATTATGTTTGTCTATTTGTTGTGCGGCTGCTGGGGACTCATGCATTTTTGAGGCGGCCAGCAAGCAGCCGGGCCTGTTTACTTACGGTCAAGGCAATTAGGTTTTTGCGGCCTCGGGGCGGAAATGTGCTGGAAATATTCAATATAAGTAAGCGCCTTAGCCCCACCCTTTCGCTGGCCCCATTCTGGACCTGCCCCTGGAAAGGGGCAAAGGAGAGCAACCGAGGTCAGGCCCAGGACCAGGACCAGGCCCAAGCCCAAGCCCAAGCCCATCTCCCAGGAGCCGGACTCCTTTTCTGACATTTAATTTTCGATTTTAATTGGATACTAACAGCAGGGCGCTGCCCGACGACTATAACTATGGACCCTCTGGACCCCAGCACCTGGCCAAAGACGGAGGAGCAGAAATAGTAAATTAAAAGGTACACAACATGCCAGACCGGCGAGGCAGCACGGGGGGGGGGCGGGGTGCATGGAGGGCCGAAGGACTGCCGGCAAAGGCAGCCAGAAACTCTTGGGCAAAAAGGAGTTGGCTAACATAATTGAAAAGCGCTTTTCTATTAAGAACGCGCGCCAGGGTTGCCATCTCCCAGTTGCGAGTAGTCTCTCTGTGTGTGCGAGTCCCTGTCTGCGGGCTAGTAATTGTGTGTGTGAATGCACTGACAAAAAAATGTGGTCTGATGTTGAATATAATTAATGATAACTTATTACTCGTCTTTTTACCTTTATAAAAATACTTTATTTCTAGAGGAAACATCATTTAATGTATTATTATTCTGAATAATAGATATAGATTTATTTTAAAGCTTTAAAACAACTAGTTCCTTCATTATTAACAATAAATCCAGTACATAGAATTTTATTTTTATTTATTTATGATACCAAGACATTTATATATAATTTTTTCGCAGTGCTAGAACCACCACGGCTATTTGGTACGATGGAGCTCTGATTGGCGGCGGCGCCTATTGACTGACTTAACACGCCATTGAGTTGGCTGAGATCCTGGACGCAAATTGGCGCGCCAACATCAAGGATCCAGCGAATGGGGCATTAAAAGGAACAGGAACGGGCCCCCAACGGGAACTAACGGTGAATTAAAGCCACGTCTGGCATTCAGGCCAATTAACAAGCTCGATTCGAATCGGTTCGGCAAGGCGTCTAATTAAAACAAGAATGAGATGCAAATGCTAGATGGACTCGAACTTGTCATGATTAATAAACCAAAAAAGGGAGGAGAACTTATCTATAAATACACAATTTTATTTTATAAAGATTTTAGTATATAAATATAACTTATAAATAGTATATATAAATAGGTAAATGTAAATAAATTAAAATATAATGTTATAAGTTTGAGCATTAAAAATAGCAATAGATTCTGGGAAGTATTAAAACATTTTCGATATAAAATAAATTGTATTAAATGCTGATCTCTAATTATACCAATATTACTCCCAAAATCAACTTAAAAATCCATTGCAGATATGGTTCTTAATATTTTTGAAATATACAAAGGACCCTGGTGGCCTGATATACTCCGCTTTCCCTAGCCTAGCCTGTGAGAGTGTCTCTGCCAAATCTGAGATGTACTCCCCTCCAATCAATCAGACGCCAGGCATGCATGCTGCATGGGAAAATTAGGCAATTGGGAAATGAGTATTAAGCATCCGGATTGGGGAGCGGGACTGGCAGCTCTGGGTTTCATGGCGAGCATTGTGCTCGTTCCCAGCAGCATCGGCGGATCCGTTTGGGATGTGGAATATTGCATAATTATCGCTGATAATTGTGACTCTCCCCTTCCGCGCGGGTTCCAGGGGTGGTTTGTTGCCATCCCGATGTGGTGGCTCCGTCTTAAAGCCAGAGCCGCCTGGGACTTTAAGGAAGTCAGTAAGGCAACGGAGGCGAAATAGCTTGATTGACAGTCAGTCAGCCTCAACTCGTTGAGGCCCAGCATGCCGAACGGAATTATAACTTAATTGACATATGCTGAGCACACACTCATCTGCGAGTCCTCAGCCTTACAGGATACTCCTGTTCTACATATACATGGATGTCCGTTCACACCCCTTTCGGCAGGGATCACACCATATTTATATGTCTGTGCGCTATGCGGGATAATATTTCCCTAAGTAGACACCAACTGACAGCGCAATTAAGGCGAAGTAATTATTTTAAGTAGGGTTACATTTGTCATTACAGCAGGAGCTGTTCTCAAGAGAGGGTTCTCAAGAGGCAGAACCCCTACTGATATCATGTCCTAATAAGTCAGGAATATTTTCAATTAAATCGGAAAGTTTCAGATGGAGAAATTTACATTTAGGCGGTTCCTTAAAGAAAGATCCATAAACCTTCTTGGACATTAGAAATTTAATCAATTTTATTTATATTTTAAAGGTTTTAAGCTCGGAAGAGAACAATTTAAGTTTAACAACTGACTTACAATTATTGATTTTATATATATTTGATTGATATATATGATAATTTTATGATTTTATAACTTTATAAATCCCATATCCCCCAATGAAACCCAAATCTCTTTCTCAGCATATGTTGCTTTCCTCCTTAACCCAGCTTTATTTTTGTTAGCCCATAAATCTCTCTTTATTTATAAGGTCCCCCGGTAAGACCTCGATTAGCTGCAGAAGATGAAGTAAACTGGAAGACCGAAATCATTAAATCATGAACAATTAGCCATTTATTACTTCCCCTTAATCATGCGCCATTTGCAATTAATTTAAACGCAATTTTCGTAGTCCGCACAGCGGGCCCAGACAGCGGCGGACATATAAAATCTCAAGAGCCAAGAAAGCTCTTCCGGCCGGGGTTCGGATTCGGGTTCCAAAAAAGATGAGAGCCCGTCTTACATGGACTCTCCTTGGCACACACACACACACACACGCACACGCGTCCAGGACTCGAGCAAATCTTTTGCACAAACATAATTTTGAGGCAGACACACGACTCGCAGAGATGAACCCTCCTCCGAGAACATCTTGGGAAATCTGGGCAGCAAATTGCAGGCAATCCACGCAAATGGCTTAGAACAACGGGTGGCATTAGGGCCATCCCGGTGCCAGAGGCAGGGGCAGGAGCAGGGGCAGGACCTGAGTGGTGGGAGGACGACTACTTTGCCGGGGCAAATAATTTTTCGCGCAGCCCCACAAAACTTTTCGGCCAGGACACCCCTAGCCCAATGGCGTGCCAGGCATAAATCACGGCCCGCAAAGGGAAAAACTTGGAGCGAAGCTTATCCCCCAAGCCCCAGGCAGCCAACGGCGCGGCGGCGGATCTGCGAAATTTGTCTTGGCGTTCGGATTTATGTTTTTGCGACGCTTCTCGAAACAAACACGAAAAGAGAAAAGGCTCCGGAATGGGAGAGTTCCAGATTTGCACTTGCAAAAATTATTACTCTTTAAAAATGGGGGAGAAATTATATATATAAATTTAGTAAAGATAATAAATTAAAAATATTATTCATCTTGACTAGAATGTATTTCGATGGCTGTTCATTTTTCTATAATTATTTGTACTATAAAAAAAAAATAATACATTGATTTCTATAACATTAAGCTGAAGGCTTTCTTTAGAATATATTTCAATACCTGTTATATTTTCTATAAATATTTGTACTATTAAAAAAAGTACATTGATTTCTATAACATTAAGCTAAAGGCTTTCTTTAGAATATATTTCGATGCCTGTTTATTTTTCTATAAATATTTGTACTATTAAAAAAAAATAATACATTAACTTCTATAACATTAAGCTGAAGGCTTTCTTTAAAATATATTTCGATGCCTGTTCATTTTTCTACAATTATTTGTACTATTAAAAAATATAATACATTGTTTTCTATAACATTAAGCTGAAGGCTTTTCTAGAATATATTTCGATACTTGTTCTTTTTTCTATAATTATTTGCACTATTAAAAAAAAAATAATACATTGATTTCTTTGACATTAGGCTTAAGGCTTTAATCTTTATTTCACTTTAAAACCACTTTCCGTACCTTAGACTCTATAGGAAGTGCCTTTAAATTTATATTTAGATTCCAATAAGTTCCTACTAATTTAAAATAAAAATTACACCCCTATTTTACTAAGAGTAATATTTTTTCAGATAATATAAATACAAAATTAAGAACTTCCAGGTGTAAAGACTTTTTTCTCAGCATAAAAAGACAGATACAAAGACAGTGTGTGCGAGTGTAAGAGGGAGAGGAAAAAGTAAGAACGAAGGTAAATTCAGGAAATGCTGTCCTCAACAAAACAAAGCCAAAAGAATCCGTGAATACGCAGGACACCAGCCTACAAGTCTCTGGTTTTGGGTCTTCGGTGTTGGGTCTCGGGTCCTGAGTCCTGGGACCCGGGGTGGCGCGGTGCCCCGTCTCCGTGATTTATGGCAGCCAAGGTAGCAAAAGTTGAGGGTGGCCCTCGACAGCGGTACATAACTTTAAAAAAGTTTCGCTGGCTTTGCCAAGGATTTGCATTTAAGAACACACGCACACACACTTACACACAGACAGTGGGCATCCGGAGGTGTAGGCCGTATCCGACCCCTGAAGGAGCATTTTGCTTCCACAGCTCTTGGCGCTGAGTTTCCTGTTTGTTCACGGGTCCCGAATTTGTCATATTTTGTCGCTGATTTCTTACCGGCTAAAACTCGGTTGCCGCATTCGGTTTGTTTGTTTATTTGTACTGCCGGTTTTTTCTTTCTTTGGATTCTTTGCAAACAAATTTGTCGTTTAAACTTGACCTTTTTTCTTGGGGGATACAATAAATTATTTGGCTGGGAAATTAAAGGGAATTTATTTAATTACAAGATTAGTAGGTAAGTTTCGGAGAATTTAATGGGTTTTTATGGCTAACTTGACTAAAGCAATTCAAGTTTAATCCATGTTTTATATAATATTTTTAAGGGAAAACCACCAGACCGATAAAAAGTCTAGCTGGCTCTAATAAGTATGCTACATTTTGTAATAATTATTGTTGCAGACCCAGCAGATATAAAGCCGCAACCCGAAATCGGTTGAAATCAAGCCCAGGGACTCCCGGGCAAACTTTTGGCCCCCAAACGGAGTTGGCCTGGAGTTTGGGAAGGTCGAAGCTCGCGCATGGCCAACATGGGTCCGCCATTTTGTGCGGAAAGGAGAGTGCGAGAGAGTGGAACATAAAATATGCGGAAGTCGCAAGTATGATGCGGAAGTCTGTATGACTGCGATTGCTAATGGATGTCGACTACGACAGGGACCGAGGACTCCAGCTCCAGCTCCAGCTCCAGTTCCAGAACACGGTCGAATGGATTTCAAATTTCAAGTGCCAGTCGTGGACTCCGAGCAACAGGAGCCAGAGATTCCACTCGGGCGGGGATTTTAAGCCACGCTCAGCTAGTTTTTCGGGGTATCAAGTCCAACGGTGTACGAAGTTAGATAAACGGATTAAGTGGCAACAATGTCACAACAGCACACACACTCCCTGCTGCCTTTGGACGGGCGACGGAGGAAGGCACTCGGGCCGAGATAAGTCTGACCAAAAGGTGGCAACAGCAGGAGAAAAAAGGATCAGGATCAGGAGCAGGAGCAGCAGCAGGAGCTGCAGCGGTTGGAGGTTTGTTCCCGTCCCCGACTGACCGTCAACCACAAATCGATATCCCATTAAAGGCTGCCTCCCCATTGCTCTTATTAACTCTGACGACGAGGTGAACTAGGATTAGAATGAAGGTTTAGGCTAAATGAAACCTGGAAATCTTACTTACTTTATTTTAGAGGGTACCCTGATTCTTGTTAATACATTAGTAAGACTCTTCTCACCTTTTAGAGGTTTAGGTAACATTATAGCTCTGCATTTATATTTATTTATTAATATTTCAGACTAATAATTCTTGGCTTTCAATCAAAAACACACCACCATTAAGGCCAGAAAGTTGTATCCGAATAATACGGTCTCTATCTTTATCAAGATAGTTCACTTAATGATTACTTTCCAGATTAATACAAAGCTTTCCAATTAAATAGAAAGAATAAAGGAATTCATCTTTATATGGTTTATTTACTTATTTTAATGATTAGTTAACAGTTTCGATAAATAAAGAACCTAATAATGACAAAACCCATAGATCATTTTATATTCTGCTTTCGAATCTTGTTGAATTTCCCTAAGATACCAGCTACTGCTAACCCTTACCTATATTCTTTTTCTAATATCACTTCCCTCTTTAAAATTTTCTGTCTAGAGCCCGAAGTCTATTTATTTTCAGTGCCTGGAACATTTAGGGGGCTTGCTGGCCCTACCCTGCGCTACTTACTCGAATCTCGGCACGGTTTACCTGCAATTTAAAGCGCAGTACCCCAAGGGACGTCCTCCAGGGACCTTTTTAACCTGTTCCCCTTGTCTTTACCCGTTCCCGTTCCCACCGTTCGAGTCCTGAGCCACTTGTGAGCCCTGCCCCCGCGCCGGAGTGTCCTTCTGCGTTTAATCAAACACACTTCCGTTGCAAACGGCTTGAGCTGCTTCAATCAAACAACAACCACAAATATTTCAAGTGCGGCTGGTTGCGGTCGGTCCTCCAGATCCTTCTTCCTGAGACAAAACTCGTCAGCGAAGAAAATACCACAACGTTGTTGATGATCGGGACGATGGCGATGATGATGATGAACCCTTTGCCTGGCTCTCGAGTGTACACGGGTGTAGCACTCTGTACAAGGACTAGCTGCTATTGCCCATCATTGTTTCGCCACGAGGTAAATCTGGGTGAACGATTCCGGTTTGACTACACTGGGAATATAAATTGACTTGAACTTGAAGAGTACAGAATTATTTAAGAACAGTGTAGAGTATTAAAAATACAATATATAAATCCATTTATATTACACTATTTTAACTCTACTCTTAGCAAAAAAAAATACAAGAATTTTTATCAGAGACAAGGCTCCCCCTAAAATAAATGTTTATATATTCAAAGCTTTATCCTGTATTTTTTTCGAGTGCCTTGAGGGCTGAACTCATATTTAGTCATCGCCTTGCAGCCTTTTGCCAGTCAGCCAGCCACTTGAATATCACGTGGAAATATTTCGCAAATTATGAGCCTAATTAAAAACATCGAAATCCAGCATTGGAGCGGGTTAAAGCCGAAAAACTCATTGAGCCAAGTCGAGTGTCTGGCCACGCTGACCAGACCAGGCCGGGCCAGACGACCGGGTAGACGGAGACCCTCAGTTAACCAGCCTCAGCTCCAGCCACCTCCATTCATCCCAAACGACCCATAACAGCCCCTTCTGCACCACTCAATTATTGGAGCCCTGATTTATTGCAGCGGGCCAGGACTATTTGGTCCTGGGGAAAGACGAGTTATTGGTGTTCCCCTTTTTTTGTACTTTGTGTGATGGAACCCCCTCGAGTGGGGACCGGCTGTTCATTTGCATTTCGTGGGGAGTGATGGTAGGGTTTATTGGTGGTTGACCGCCAGCCAAAGGGATGATAGCAATTTCAAGTGCAATTTTCCATTCAGGAGGGAGTATGTTGTCGATGTTGCGAGAGAATCCATTCCGTGAATACCTGTACGCGTACCTGCTTCTCCTTTGAGCCTTAAAGTTTCGCTGAATAGTTTCAAATGAAGGTCCAGTCGAATTCAGCTGCTCAAATGTCCTAGAGTCTGAAGATATATTTATTTTCATTTAAATTGATTGAGTTTTTTGGTATACTAAGGCTGTAGTTGCAGGTTTTCTTTAATTTAAACTTTTCATATTGCTGAACATTTGTATTTATTTATTTTCTATTTACTCGCATTTATGGAAATATTTGCTGAAGGTTTAAACAAAAGCTTTCCGCTTTTTTCTATTGCAAAAGTAAGTAAATAAATAAGCAACATGGCACTAATGAATATTTAAAGGAATTCAAATAGGAATAAGTGTAAAGGGTTTAAATTAAATTAAAACAATAATTTTTAGCCGACAAATATTTTTGCAAGTAAATTTGAAGCTTTTTATGTAAGTTTCTGTTTGTTTTTTTAAGGAAGTGTAAAAATACCTTTCAGAATAATTTATTGAATTAATTAATTCAAATAAATATTGCAAAGTTAACCCAATTTGAGTTCACTGAAGAGGATTTCAATTCTTAACAGGTTTTACTGGATTTATTTGTGCTTGACTTAATCATGATTATTATATTATTGTAAAAGCCTTTCCATATTTAAAATTTCTCTGGACTTAGTTGTGCTTGATTTATTTATGATTATTATATTATTGTAAAAGCCTTTCCCTATTTAAAACTTGTAGTCATGTATTTGGACTACTTTAAATCTGTGACACTCTCTTACCCTTTTCCATTTGGCTTAACAGACCTTAAATCTTAACCCAGTTTTGTTAGTCCTGAATATACATAATTTCCAAGAGCAACCCCATAGCCCGTGGCTAAATTGTAAATTCCATTAAGTCACCAGATTTGTGTGCAACTCTTTTTGGTAAGGGTCCTGTTGCCCCTGCCCCAATCGACAAGTTAATTTCTTACAAAAATAGGCAAGTGCTGCCATAATTGAATTTCGTGAGCAACATGTGCCGCCTGCCTGCGATAGCAGGTCCTGGTCCAACTGCAAATCCGCAGCCGAATCAGAGCCAGAGCCTGAATCCGAATCCGAATCGCAATTCCAATTCCCCCGAAATGAGGCCCAAAATACCACTTTATATAATACTGTTGACATATGTTAATCAGGCGTACGAACACGCGCCGCAAGGAGAGAGAGAGGCCAGGACGAGAGGACGAGGATAAATCCGAGGACCCGGACCGAATCGAAACGTGTGGATGATGCTGCCATGATGAGGAGGAGGATGCTGATGATGACGGTGTGGCCGATGAGGGGGTGATGGTAATGAGGTTGCTGCGGGGCGGGTCAAAGGCATTAATTCGAATTCAATCTGCAAGGCCCGGTCGGCTCAGCGACAAAGTAAAAAGCCTATTTGAGGCACAGACACTGCCACACACACACACACACCCGGGGTCGCAGAGATAGAGACGGCCACGGAAACAATCTGATTGGAATAAAAGCTGGCGCAAGAGAGTGAGGGGGGGGTAAAGGCGAAAGGACTTTTGAAACAAGGGTTGTGTCCTCCACTTCGACGTCTGCCGGCAGTTTGGGAGATAATTTAATTTCGGATTCGCATGAGCGATGAGATAAAGCCCACGGCTTCTCGGGCTCGTGGGGTGAATCCGACGGCTAGCATATTGATGCAATCAACTAATCTTCGCGCTTCCGTAGCGCTGACCCACACCCAAGTCCTTCTCCTGCTCCTGCTCCTGCCCCCTGACAGCCAACCGATAGTCCGGCGTCGATAAGAGGCACGAGCTCCTCCCCATCGATTGATTTAGCATATTTCCAACGGATGTGCATGTGATGCGTGCTGGGAATAACGATCGGACACACACGATTGTTCCGTTTCCGGGGGGTTATCCAGGTCGGCTTATCATGTTCGGTTCAAGAGCGAGTATAAAGGGGAGACCATTAGCTTTGATTAATAATGGGAATACAAATACTCATCGATAGTTTAGGCATTAAAAATTACTCAGAACATTGTACTATATTATTATTACAAATATTATATCATATCATCATATATAATATATTTTATATCATATTTGCAGAAATTAAAAATTATATAAAACTATCCAGAGACTATAGCTATTTCAGGAACTAGCTAAAGTATTCTTAGGTAATATATATGTTCTAGACATCTATGAATTTAGTTTCGAAACAAGGTAACTATGTTTAGATATATTTTATTCATTATTCTGACAGGGTATTTCATGGTATATATCAAATATATTATATCATATTTACAGAAATGAAAAATTATATAAAATTATCAAGAGACTATAGCTATTTCAGGAACTAACTAAAGTATTCTAAGTTAATATATATATATATATATATATAGACATCTATGAATTTATTTTGGAAACATAGGTAACTATGTTTATATATATTTTATTGATTATTCTGACAGAGTATTTCATGGTAAACTATCGCATAAGTCCCTTTCCCTTTACCATCTCTAGGACAGTTGACTCATTTGTTGTTGCGCAATTAAGATGGACCGATCCGTTGCGATTTCGATCTGTTTTGTTCGCTGAGGCGGCCAAAAAGGTTTTCCATTCATCCATCGGCCAGAACTGCAGAACTCGAACTGTTAGCGGAGTGGTGGCATCCATTTGGTAATTTGCCAGGACGAAAACAACAGCAAGAACATAAGTTTCCTACTTTGTATTTGAAAGCGAGGGTCCACTCGTAATTTGTCCACCAGACTCTGTCTCTGCTCTTCCACATTATCATTTTCTTGGCGTTTTTTTTTGGGTTTTTGTTTTTGCAATTAAACGCAATTGCGTTGGGCCAGTCCCAAGCTTCCCCCTTGCGTCCTGCCCCAGCGCCTGGCACATCCTGGACTTTCCTTCGCGACGCGACGTCGCCAGCGCCATCGACATGGTCGCCGCCTGGCGCGCTTTTAAAACTGTTTCCTGTGCGCTAAATGGCGTTTTTGTGTTGGATCCCATCTCGTCTTCTGCTCCTTTCCCCCCTGATCCTGCAGCTGCTGGCTCTACTCCTTTTTTTGTTATTGTTTTCCATCCAGGCCAGGAAAGGAGCTGGGGCGACCACTGCAGGCGACGATAGTTTATGTCTCTATGTATCCCAGCTAAAATGGCGACATTAAATGAGCAAAAACTTTTTATATCATTTCTTTGCACTCCACAGAGTTCTAGGAGAAGGCATACACTGAAAAGTGAGTATTAGAAATATATATTTATGATTTATAGAGTACTACACCTTATTATAGAGGTTTTACATATTTATTTGAGTTGCTAATCATTTTTATTTAGCTTCATTAGCCTTGTAGAAATATTTTTTAATTGATTTATGTTTTCAAATATAGGAATTCAGCTTTATAAAACACTTTAGAATTAAATTAAGAACCCCTTGAACTAAATACTAAAATAAATAGAAAATAAGATAGTATTAAATCACTCTTTAAATTTTATAAAATATATTCCCCTTGCCTATCTTTAGAACTATTTTCCCCTGTGCTCTTATGGTTGCATTTCTTAAACAATTAAAACTTAGCTCGTCTACCTACAAAGTTGCCAATTTGGATAACCTCTAAACCAGAACCAATGACAGAGGCGCCGAGGAAAACGGGGTGGCCTCCAGAATGAAAAGCGACAGGAAAAACCGAGCCAGCGAACGAGCTGGGGCGACAATGAAAATGAAAAACTTTAGCGCAGAGCAGTCAAAACCAATTTGGAGAATTTAATTAAAATTGCAAAACTTTGGCAACTGATTAAATTTTCCCAGCAAGAGCCAGCGACGCGAGGAGCGTGTGCTGCTGGCCAGGTAAAAAGCTTAAAACGAGCTACAAAAAATACCTTTTGCGACAAGTTTAAATTTTTAAACAAGCTGGGGAAAAAAATCTACATTCGCTTTCGTTTGCAGTGAAATGTTTCAGGAGCAGAAAAACACAAAAAATGTGTATGCGCGCGCTTGTGTATGCGTATAAAATATGGCAGCCGGGGCAGGACGAGAATTTAAACCGGCCCAAAAACAGAAGGACGCCAGTGCTGTAGGATGTGGATGCCGCTGATGCTGATGCTGATGCTGATGCTCTGGCGATGGCAGCCATCATCATCATCAGTAGCAGCAGCAGGAGCGGCAGCAGAGGGACCAGCAAACGACAGACGACGACGACGACGACTGGCAAAGTTTCCCCAATTTAATTTCATCGTACTCCCGGGTGTGCGTTGAACTAACGAATGGAACGAACGGCCCCGAGATCGGAGTGGGATGCAGGACGCGGGACGTAGGAAGCGGGCCGTAGGACGCAGGACGCAGGACGCAGGACGCAGGACGAGGACACGGGCTCGCAGGGCAGACATCCATCGCCCGGCAATCACGTAGACGACCCCCATTCTCCACCAGAAAAAGTACCCTTCCGGGGTGGCTTTCCAATCGCTGTGCCGGCCAAGTCCGGGTCCGGGGGATTGGGGAATCGAAATCTGGGAGGAGCTGGAGCAGGACTCTGTTATTTTAATGAAAATTGGAAAGTGCCGAGTGCTTCTCGTGCCCGTCCTGGCCCCCAGTTCCTGCTCTAGTTACGCTCCTCTGACCGGCGCATTAATTTTAAGATGTCTTAGTGGGCACTTTATGGGGCCGGTTCTTTGATTTATTTTTTTTATGTTTTTGTTTTCATTAGGAATTAGGTTTAAAGCTGTGGCGAGTTCTGATTTAAAATATTTTGGTAAGGGGAATATATTTAAGAATTTATTAAGAAGGGTTTTCCATTTGGATTTAAATTATTATATTTTATTGTCTATCTAAAACAAGAATATTTTATAGAACTATATAACATGTTCTTTTCAGTTAAACCAATCTCAGTTAATTTTGAAAAATGATTTGAGTATAAAAGACTAACTAAATACACTCCAGACCTAAATCCAAGTCTACTTGAGGACAGATAAATTCAGGATGAATAAATTAGGCCTCAATCTCTACCCAATACTCCTCTGTCAACGCCAGAGAATGTATCCCTTCACCCATGGATTCCTGAGTCCTGGCCTAGCTAATTAGCCGCCATAAAACGCACATAAATACGCGCTAGCCAATAAATTATAAATTATGAGTTTTGCACCAGCACCCTCACCCTCACCTCCGGAGCCATTGCCAAACCGCAGCCAGACAGACAGACAGGCAACAGTTTCATAAAATTTCCACTCGACTGCGCAGAATCTCCGGAAAGGAGCGACGGCGACGGGGAGGAGAGGCCGAATCAGACTTGAGGCGGATGCATGAAACAGTGCGATGACTTCCGGTATTAACTAATTTTTTGCGCCCCCTTTTTTTCCCCCCCGGGCGCTCATCTTTAAAGCCTCTCGCCAAGGTTGTGCGAAAAAAACGAAACGAAGGAAAATCCCATCCTGCGCGATCCTTTCCCTGGAGTGGCCCTGCCAAGTGGCGGGGGGATGGGGGATGGGGCGAACTAATCCCTAGCACTCATGATGCCTTTGGCAAATACTTTGCACCGCCGACTGCGCGACGAATTGGAAGCAATCCGATGTCTGTCTGCCGCACAGACTCCACTTGGGCCGCCTCTTGGGGGTGGCACTCTGTGCTACCCTTGGCGAAGTCGGAGTCGGTGGTGCATGGGCGTTGCTCTTGGCCAGGGGTTGCAAAAAAAAAAAAACACAAAAAAAAAAAGGAAAATCTTAAACAAAGTATCAGGCCGCGGCAGCCAAGCAGCCAAGCAGCCAAGCGAATGTCCCCCAGACCCGGGGAGCTCTCGAGGCCACTCGTCACTCCGCTTCGGATTTCTATGGCGGAGCAGCGGAGTTTCGGGGCCAGAATAGGCGGCGGCTTCTGGGAGTCAGTTGCAGTCAAGTGAGTCTCAGCTGCTCGACGGGACAAAGTCGGGGAGTTAGTTCAGGGCCCAAAGCTGACTTCTGCGGGATAAAGCCGAAAGGGTATGTGAAAATCTTTCAATCTCAGCTTAGGCAAGTCCTTTACGAAAAAAAAAAATATTGGGAAATGGTTCTATTCTATAAACTAAAAATTAATTATAGTTCCATTTTAAGCCAAGCTGAGAAAATATTAAAATTAAATCATATCCTAACCATCTTGATATGCAGAAATGTTCTACACTTTTCCTAAAATTTTCTTTCAAAGTTTCCTTTTCCTCTTGGCACTTTGAGACTCACTGAACGGAAAAATTATAGACAACTAATCGATGTGGCGTCTCTATATAAACTTTGCCAATACTTCTCCTTCTGTATCAAGTTGGCAAGGTGTTTGCGCTTGTTTTACCAACAATTTGCTGGTCTAATGGCCCAAAGCCGAGTCGGGAATAGGCTGGCAAATGTTTTCCACTTGGCCAACACCAACAAAAGTCTTTGTGACGGCCTTAGGGGGTTTCCCTCCGCTTGTTTGTTTGTTTGTTAGTCGGTGTAAAACGCGAACTTTTGGCTGAGCTGCATATTTATATTTATTTTGCTGCAGGAGAAACTTTTTGGGAAAACATTTAGTTAAAGTTATGTTTCATTTACATGTGGATAGAAAGCATATGTTTATAAAGCAGGAAGAGGGACAGGGATTTGGTATAATTAAAGAACAACATATGCAGAGGATCTGTGTATAAATAAAGGGAATAAGAGCTTAGTTTATATTTATAATAAAATATTTTAGTTAAATTCATATGTTTTCCCCCACTTGTTTTCAGTTAAAGTGCTTTCAATAAATGATAAATGATATTACAAAAATAATACCCCTATCCACTCAAGACAGAATAACCATTAGGCAAAATCAAACCAAACCCAACCTCAGGGATACCTTTCTTAATGTTTTTCTGTTTTCTTTTTTTTATGAATGAACCAACATAGTGGCAATTCATTAGAAATTTTCACAATACAAAATAATACAGAAGGAAAGTGATGCAGGGGATATGGAGAGGTGAAGTAGACGGGCCGGATTACTGGCAATAATAACAAACAGCATTTGACTCTTGGCTGAGTTTCAATTTTGAGTTTCAGGTACTCTCGGGGGCGATTCACGTGAAATATAGTATGTTCGATCCGAGATGGCCAGGACTCGGAGTCCCGGCTCTGCTGGGAATGTCGAACAATGCCCGGTGACGAATGACGCATTATTCCCGACGTCGAATTGTGTCACTGACAGCCTTGTATTCAGGGACACTTTTCCCCCGCATCCTGAGTCCTGATTCCTGATTCCTCCGCTCTCCCCTTCCTCGGTTTTTGCACCCACACACACTCACACAGCGGCAGAATCGGGGTAAACAATAAATAATGCCAATGTCATGTTGTTTAAGGTGTATGTGTACCTCTATAGGCCCTGGCATAATGCGCAATCATTCACCCGGGCCGACTTGACACCTTCTACTTGCCCCCGACCATGAAAGTGTGAAAAATGCATGTGAGAACAATTTGATTGATTTTTACTCGATTTTTACTCGATTTTTCCGTGTTGCCAAAACCTCAAAAATCAATTTGAAAGGTGACAGGATGGGGAATATACGCTTTTGGAAATCAAGTATTTTACAAAAAATAAAACAGCAAAGTCAGCTGAAATATAAGAAAGGATGATTTGATTCGGTTAAAGGTCTTGGATTATGTTAAAAAACTATAAACTCATATAATATGTACAGAATAGAACTAAGCTATGGAGATATTTTTAAAATATTACCTTTTTGTTATACAAAATTATGCATTTGGCTTCAGATATTTATATCCATTATCACACTTTAATAATTTGTTTATAAATCAAGCTCTGAGTTTAATTTTTCTTGAATTTAGAAGGAACATATTATTTTAAATATATATTTATATTATTTCCTGTAGTTAGCATTTTTTTCCTGCAGCTTTAAAATTTTTCTAGATTTTTTGTGCGATTTACTTTATGTAAATATATATATATATATAAATAAGAAAGTATGATTTGATTCGGTTAAAGGTCTTGGTTCATTTGGCTTCAGACATTTATATCCATGATCACATTTTAATATTTTGTTTATAAATCCAACTCTGCTCTTAATTTTTCTTAAATTTAGAAGGAACTTATTATTTTGAATATATATTTATATTATTTTTCTGTAGTTTGCACTTTTTTCCTGCAGCTTTTAAAATTTTTCTGAATTTTTTTGTGCGATTTACTTTATGTAAATATATTTTTTTTCTTTATTTTAAATAGAAAATTTCGCATTTACACTTGAACTCCGGCAGCAGTCGAGCGCGAACTGTGCGGCGAAGGGCATGAGTATTTTTTGGGGGGGAGGGGCAGGAGCAGGGAACGCCTGTCAGTCAGTTAGACATCGGCGGGAACGTCATCGTTGAGGCACAAGAACAAAAGGACTTCCGGTGACGTTTAAATGCGTGTCATGTCACGGCGCAGCGGCAGACAGCAGCATCCTGGCTGAAGGCTGAGTCCTGGTCCTCGGTTCCGAGTCCTGATTCCTCACGGCACAGGCTTCGGCAGCGGCGTGTGCCGGCAGGAAACCCAACGCCATATCCCAGAGGGGGACATCCCAGGCACCGAGGGTTGTCCCCCTAACTTGCATACTGCTTATGCATATTTTTGGGTGGAATTCCCAGTGAAAAAAACAAAAACATCAAACTTTTGCGTTGATTACTATTAACTAATGAAGCAGCAGCCAGCCAGCCAGCCACCCTTGCGGCAAGTTCAAGTACACATGTCGTGGGGCACGCCTCCCATTTCGATTCCCATTCGGGATTGAGCAAGCAGCCGAGCAGAAGTCGCAAGTATATATCAACTTATTAATTTCATGAAGTGCCAGGCACATCAATGTCTTCCTCCCATAGAGCCATCAACAATGGGGACTTTCTGTCACCGCCTAACAAGATCCGCACCACGCTCCAAGGACGAGGATGAGGACTGGTAGCTGGGGGACACATCACATCATCACGTATGATTACGCACATTGTTCGTGCGCAGTGCAAAATGCTGTCGAAAATTAAAATTCAGAGACCCTTCTACTTAACTTACCTTACCTTAGCCCTTGTGGGCACTTAGAGAAAAGAGCTAGGGGTTGCTAATAAATTATTAAGATTTTCATTTGTTACTAGAACCCTCAAAAATATTTAAAGAAGTATATGCTATTTTTACTTGTGTTTTATCTTAAGTTCCTCTAGTTGTTTTATTGCAGGAAGAGGTAAAGACATTTCTTTATTTTTATTATATTTTATTGAAGTTTCTCCAAAAGTGCCAAATATTTATTATTTTCCCAAGTGTACTTATTGGGTTGGGGGTGGCGAAAACTGAAGCAAAACAACGACGTGATTGCATTACACAATCAAAACAGGCACAGCAGCCCTCGGATCGCTGGGGTAGCGCACCAGCCATTCCTTCCCTTGGCCCGAGAGGACTCACAACCGGCGAAAAATCAAAGCCGGACCACTACAGCACTAAAGTAATAGACCAACCAACCAACCAACCAACCAACCAAGCGAATGTGGAAACGTGTGCGTGGGCGGTGCAACTGCTACGCCCCATCATCAGAATCCAATCAAATTAACAACAACAGGCCGCAGAAGCAGCAGCAGCAACAGCTACAGGATCAGGATTTTGGGAGGAATAGGAACAGGAACAGCCGCCGCGTCTGGGCTTATGAAGCCCCTGATGAACCCGATCCCCTGGTCCATGCCGCCGCCTGTCGATGGTACGTTAATTTCAATTTGATTTCCGCGCCGGAGTGCGAGGGGAGCGGAACGCAACGTCTGAGCAACAATTATACGGCAACTTCATTAGGTCAACATGGAGAGCGGAGAGCGGAGGCGGAGGCGGAGGCTGAAGGGCGGACTCGTTGGTTTTGCGGCTTACGCAAGGGCCACCGTTGATGAGGGGGGCGGATGCGCAAGGGGTAGATTAATCAGGGTAAAACTATTAATTAAATACCAATTCATTTCCGCAAATTCAAAGCACACACACACACCCCCGCATACCAACTTGCCACAGATGCGGTCCTTTGTGCAGGGTTTAGCCGGCTTTCTATATCAGGCGGCGGCGGCCCAGTGGTTGGTTTGATTTGGGGCCAGGACTACTCTGATTTTGATTTGAAAATGGCTCCGATATTAGGTTGAAGTTAAGGAATTGCATCACCTTACGAAGGAGGTCCCACAAACTTAAAACTAAATAAAGAACTTACTTAAATAAAATATAAAATCTACATGTGAAGTATAAATTATCTAGTTATGGATCCGAAATAGAAGAGAATACTTTCATTGACCAATCACTTACCTCACATCCACATAATAAATCTGAACAATAGACCAACATAATAACGACCCACGTGTAGGCGTTATTTCTGGTTTTATTAGCCAACTGATTCAGCATTAAATTAGGCAAATCTGAAACCCATAAATAGCCCTCACACACAGCCCTGAGTATCCACCCAGCATCAGATGCCAACGATTGCCCCGGAGCATTGTAATAGAGCCAAAAAAAGGAGAAAAAATAAAAAAGGAGCAAAATGCAGATGAACGGGGAAATGTGGCAACCAAAAAATCGTCATAATAAAATCCCCAAGCTTATCAGTAAGCGCAGCAGCAGTCAGGGTATTAACAAAAACAAAAAGCCGGGGGGTGGGGGGGGAGACCCGAGAACAGGCAAAATAAAAATTATATACCGCAGAAGGATTTAGGACGAAAACATCCAGAGAGCAGAAGAGAGCAGAGCTGCAGCTTTGCTCATCCGGTGTGTCAACAATTCCCAAGCTTCAACGCTTTGATGTTGCCCGTGGAGCTGGAATCCTGGCCTGGCCTGCAGGAGGAGGCGGACTGAGGCCCGGCCACTGAGCCAGACAGTGTCATCCACTCTGGCGCTGATGGCATCATTAACGCATATTCCGGTCTGCCTTTCGGGCACAGCCAGACACCGAGCCGCCGTGAGGCGACGGGTCCCGGGGATCGGTGCCGTTTCCGCCTTTTGAAGCTCGAGCGGCAGGCTTTTAATTTTCTTTGTCTTTCCCGGTGACGTTTGGGGCCAAAGGGCGCAAATTAATCGAAGGCTTAATTAGCACACACATACAGAGCAGCCAAGGACTCGCAACTCGTTGGGCGGCGCCAACGTGGCGTATGATTAATAAACAGCTCCCTGGCGGATGAATCCCCCTCAACTGAATCCCGCCACGCGATTTATGCTGTGTGCACCAATTAAGGGCTTCGATGAAGGTGAAGGTTGTCAATAAGGGAGGCGGGGAGCTGCCATTTGAACTGCCTTCCAGAGGAGTCTCCTCCGACTCCTGGCCAGCGCCTTTTATGAGTACTGCGGCAGCGTAGTTGGCAGCCACTTAATGTGTTTTGCATACTAATTAGGTTGTTTGGCGGCTGCCGTCACATTTCAAGTGCTGGAATAGGTGACAAAAAGGCGACGCCAAGACCAGGAGCAGCTGCAGCACCTCGCTGCAGTGCCTCTGCGAAGTAATAACAACAACGGTGGGCCCAACTGCACTTGAAGCTAACACTTTGGAGCGGCAGCCAAGGAAATGGTTAATTGTTAGCGTTGGGCTAAAGGGGTTTATGGATGCGCTGCACTCAGGTAATTGTACATATAGCTTTTCAAGAAGCAGCTGAGTCACATATTTATATATATTTTTTAGAGCTACTATGAGATTTAATTTTAAAGAGCGATTGGCCGATAAGCTTGCAATAATAATAAAAAATTTCTGAAAATCATTTTTATTCGTTTTACTTATCTGATTTTTTTTCACAAAACTTTCTCGTAACTCAAACGATTTTTAATTCATGATTACACTTTATGGTTGGCTTATCAGTTAGCTGGCGCCTTCAACAAGGCACACACTTTAATTACTAAATAATTCTATCAAGTATGCAATTAGGTTTATCAATCAACAAGCCAATTCAAGAATCGAGGTTCTCTAACATTTGTTTAGCTAAACGATAAGGCAATAGCTTAGATTAGGCTCCGCTTGTTTAGTTTTTCCTTTAAAATAATATTAATAAATTTAAATATTATTCCTTGGTTAGCTTAAGTACTTTCAGAATGCAAAATCTTTAAAGGTTTTAAGCAGGCACTTCTGCTGCCTGATACTCCCCAACCCAAGCTCATCTGGCATCTTGGCTTTTTAATTTGAAAGGCAGATGACTTTCCTTGAAAGTGCAGCAGTAACTTGTTAGAAGCGCGTTAAGCAAAAGCAACTACAACAATATAAGCAGCTAAGAGGAGAAGACTCAAAGTGAAAAATGTTTTAATTACTCATCTCAAGGCAAATTCGCAGAATATTTTCCCAAGCCCCCGCCCGATGGCTTCAATGGCACGGGGATATAGAGGGAAAAAAAGTTATTACATTAAAAAAGTTGGCAGAACTACTAACTCTTTGGCAAGTAAGATTATTAAATATAATAATTAGTGTTGTACAAAATTGACCTATGTATCGTATTTTTTTTAGTCTGTCAAAACCCAAATTAGCTGCAACACAGGCGACAAAGGTCCTCTGACAATTGTTGTTGGAACACTCGAATGCCTCCTTTCTGGCATATTCCCTGCCTGCCGCCGTTGTGTGCTAAATAGTTCCCCCAGGGCCGAATCCACTCGAGTCGTGCTAATGAGAACACCCCAGTGACAAGGAGACTCCGGCAAGGACGAGTGCTGAACGCAGAGTGCAGACGGCAAAAGGATGCTTCTAATGCAGGGAGTCAGCTGCATTATGCAAATACTCGCAAAAGGCGAAACAATTTTTCCACTGCAGTGGCGGAGTGGAGTCCTGCCAGGGCAACAATATATAAGGAGGTGTGCAGATCCTTAGCCAGGAGCCGGCGGCAATGCAGCGTGTTCCATTTGCACACATTTCGACAGGCAATTAATTATGCTAAATTCGTTTAGAGAAAGGCAAAGCATTTCCACAAAGGAGAGATATACCCGCGGGATCATCATTATTATTATATGTATTATTTTTTCATTATTTACAGCAGAGTTTTGTCAATATAGATGATTAGTCCAATAAATTTGGGTAAAATATTAGCGATTTAAAGAGCATATTATGGCCAATAATGAAATGACAGCCAAATGTCGTATATATTCCGATTTGCCGTTAAAGCCTCAATTGTTTTAAAATAAAATATACGAAAAAAAAAGAATTAAAATTTTTGCCGATTTTTCAAAATTTTATAAGGGGTTACATCATTAAAATTGTCAAAAACTGATATCAAATTTATTTTTTTTAATTTCTAAACTCGATATGCAGATTAATTATCCAACTAAAAACTAACACAGAAAAGCTTTCCGAATTGAAATTAAGGCGGTTTTGGCCAAGTTAAGATATTTTTAACTCTGACTTGTCCAAAAATTAGGGTATTAAAATGTCGACTCAAAAATGCGTATACTTGATGTCTTCTGGAGAGCATATTATGGCCAGCAAAGATATGATAGCCAAATGTCGTATATCTTTCGATTCGCCGTTAAAATCTTAATTATTTAAATATAAAATTCTTTAAAAAAGTTAGAAAAAAATTTGACCGATTTTTTTAAATTTTATAAGGGGTTACATCATTAAAATTGTCAAAAATTGATAACAAATTAATTTTTCTAAATTTTTAAACTCGATATGCAGATTAATTATCCAACTAAAAACTAACACAGAAAAGCTTTCCGATTTGAAATTAAGGCAGTTTTGGCTTAGTAATGGTTATTTCAAGTCTGATTTTCCCAATAAATTAAGGTATTAAATTAGCAATTATGCAAAATAATTATCCAAATAAGAAGAAGAAGTCTTCAATATAGAAAGCTGTAAAAGAATAATTAGAATGCAGCTTAACTCAGATGTAATCATAGCTTAAAACTCAGAGAAGGTTCTTTTAGGTTTGCCAAAGCCTCTACAATTTATCAGTAAATATTTAATAATACTTCGCATTTCCTGTAAATAAAAACCACAAACAAATCGAAGAATTATCACCATTTGTATTAGTAAATATTTAATAATGCAGCTCATGTGCTTCGGTTAGGGTTCAAAGGCTAAATAAATAAGAACCTGAGAAATATCATAAGCCCATTAATCTTTGCCGTTTACCGCTCGAAACACTTGGCAATTCATCCCTGAAAATATTATAAGGGTCCGGTCCGTCCGTCCGACCAGCAACTTGGCGCCCGGAACCACCTTTTGAACAGCGCATTGGATGACTTTTAAGTGGGTCTAAGGCTCAGATCGCTCCGAGCCGGAGAGAGGCCAGGTCTCTGGCCTGACATTTGCGCTGGCCATGCGCAATTAATTACAAAAGTGTTTGCGGACAAATGGCGTCCACGTGGTCGTCGTTGGGTGTTTATCCTGTGAACCCCAACTGGACATGGCCATGGGAAAGCCAGCGACCAGCGACCAGAGACCAGAGACCAGCGACAACGAGGCTGTGGAGGGCATTTCTTTTCGCTCGCCGGCGTTTATGTGGCTCAAGTGGTACGGAGACCGAGAGAATCGGCAGCTCTTTGCTTTGAGGTTATTTGCTTTTAATGACTCGCAAACTACACCCACACCCGCACACACCCCCATCTCCCCGCACACATGCACGCATATGGGCAGCCGTACCACATGGCGTATGCGTCATGTGTGTGCTGCCTAAGTGTTTTCAGATATCGCGCATCAGTAGCCAACGACAGCATGTGCCCTGTGTCCCATGGTTTGTTGACTTTTAGACGCTGTTTGTTTGTCAGCACAATTTTGTTTTCCTTCTACTTTTTTTTAGCCTGTACTTTTTGGCTTTTCATCTTGGCCTGGCATCGAGGCAGACAAGCCGGCAGGCCCCATAAATGAGCTTTGAAGTTTGCATACGCGAGTGCAGGCCCTGCACTCGCACTGGCTGGGCTGGAAGGGATAATGCGGCGCAATTATAGACAGGGCCGGGAAGTGCCACCCCCACCCCGCTTATATCCTTGAAAATAAATTGTTTTGTTAATTATTTATGGTTGGTTTAATGAGTGTGTGCGGTACTCCTCCGTGCCTACTGTACTCACTGTTCGCCGCCGCGGCGGTCTGGCTTTCCCTGCGTTTGGGGCGTCGACATTCACGAGTTTGTTATACTTTTGCATTTTGCAATTATTTTAATGAGTTTTGCATTTAAGCGATTTTATGCAATCATCGTCACTCGCGATAGTGTTGGATGCAAAAGGGATATATGTGCACATAAATACAGAGCATACAATATAATTGCCGCTTTTGCTTCATTAAAATATAAATCTTTTATGGCCGGCAGGACTCATTAAAAGTTGAACAATTTGTATGGCAAATATGATGAATGAGTTATCTCAATGAGTTTACCACGAACACTTTTGGTGCCATACATTGAATTTAAAAATTAATTTACTATATATATTTCCTATAACTCTCTCTCAAGGAACCCTTCTCAAGAGACACGTTTACTTAGTTGTTTTAGTCTTAGAAAGTTAGGAATATGGACCTGACCTGATCCCTAATTTTCATTAAATATTTCCATTAAAATATATAACATAAAATGAACCACAGATTAACCATATTTTAGCTGGTAAATAGCCATTGATTTAAGTCATAATAAATCTTATAATAAACCAGTAATTACACTTACCAATAGGCTTTTATGATAACAATTTAGAACCATTCCACCCGAGGTCCTAATATTCACAACACTTTTCTTAAGGTAATCAGTCAGTCAGCAACCGTGAAGGGCTATATAAAAATTCGAAATAAAGCCTTTAAGTATCAGTTTCCCGTGTGGGGTATACGAAACCCTCATCTGCATGAAAATATTGCTAATCTGGGCTAACTCTCTCTACGCCTTGGTACAAAACCATAAATATTGTATAAGACTTACTCGCAATAGTCAATGGGAACTCATTTTACTAATCGCTCCCCGCGATACCAATTAAGATATGCAATGAAATACACTGAACTTGAACTTCGTAGTGTTAGTTTCAGTATTCCCTAGGCTTCCAGTTATCGTTAAGCCGTTTTATGGGCCCTAATTGAAAATTGATTGCTTATCAACTCGAATTTCCTATAAAAGCAGGCCAAGTTTCCCAACAAAGTCAGTTCTGTGATCGAATCGAAACTGTCTTCGCGTTCAGTTCGGAAAGTAATTGAAGAGTCGTTGCCATGAAGTACCTGTGCGGCTTTCTGCTCTTAGCCGCCCTGTTGGCCCTCAGTATTAGGCCATCGGAGGAGGCCTGTGGATACGAGGTGAGGAGTGCCAAATAGGATAAAACCTCCGGGATCTTAATACAAACTACAAATGGAACTATAAATAATAAGTCATGAAGTTGTGGTTATTTCACTTAATAATACTTTAAACTGTGGAAAAATGACTCGTATATATATGTTAATAAATTGAGCATATTTCGAAACCCGATTGAGGGATGACTTGGCTGGATATTACCTACAAAATTGCTAAGTTCCATTCCTTTTCAGGCATGTCCCAAAACCAAGTCGAACATGATCAACATTCACATGGTTCCCCACTCCCACGACGATGTGGGCTGGCTGAAGACGGTTGACCAGTACTTCTATGGCCACAAGAACAGCATCCAGCACGCCGGAGTCCAGTACATCATCGACACTGTGATCTCTGAGCTGATCAAGGATCCCTCACGTCGCTTCATCCAGGTGGAGACCTCCTTCTTCGCCAAGTGGTGGGCTGAGCAGTCGGAGACCGTGAAGCAGGTCGTGAAGAAGTTGGTGAACGAGGGTCGCCTGGAGTTCACCGGTGGTGCCTGGAGCATGAACGACGAGGCTGCCCCTAACTACCAGAGTGTGATTGATCAGTTCACCCTGGGATTGAAGTGGTTGGACGACACCTTCGGCTCCTGTGCCCGTCCCCGCATCGGCTGGCAGATCGATCCCTTCGGCCACTCCCGAGAGCAGGCCTCGATCTTCGCTCAGATGGGATACGACGGCGAGTTCTTCGCCCGCATGGATCACCGGGACAAGAACAGGCGCATCGACGAGTTGTCCATGGAGATGATCTGGGATGCCAGTGACTCGCTGGCCAACGATGAGATCTTCACTGGCCTGCTCTACCGTCACTACTCGGCGCCTCCTGGCTACTGCTTCGATGTGCACTGCCGCGATGATCCCATCATCGATACCAAGAGCTACGACAACAATGTCCAGTCCCGCGTAGATGACTTCCTCAGCTACGTCACGGAGGTGGCCAAGCACTACCGATCCAACCACATCATGATTCCCATGGGTGACGATTTCCAGTACGAAGACGCCCAGATCAACTTCAAGAACATGGACAAGCTGATCAAGTAAGTAGTATCAACTCTCAATTTGAGCTCCTTAATTACCATGGCTGCCTCCAGGTACGTCAACGAGCGCCAGGCCCAGGGCTCCACCTTCAACCTCTTCTACTCCACGCCCGCCTGCTACCTCAACTCCGTGCACGAGGGTCTGCAGACCTGGCCCAACAAGACCGAGGACTTCTTCCCCTATGGCAGTGACGACAACAGCTACTGGACTGGCTACTACACCTCCCGTCCCACCCAGAAGCGTTTCGAACGCGATGGCAACCACATCCTGCAGGTGGCCAAGCAGCTCAGTGTCTTCGCCGAGCTCTCGAGCCAGCAGCAGAAGGAGGACCTCGACTACCTCCGCCAGATCATGGGAGTGATGCAGCACCACGACGCCATCACCGGCACCGAGAAGCAGGCCGTGTCCAACGACTACGATCGCCTCTTGTACGACGCCATTCTGGGCGGTACCCACACTGCCCGCGATGCCCTCCGCAAGCTGACCAATCTCCCGGAGGGAGAGTTCGAGAGTTGCCTCCAGCTGAACATCAGCGAGTGCGCCTTCACCCAGGATGGTGCTGACAACGTGGTGGTGACTCTATATAACCCATTGGCCCACACTTCCACGCAGTATGTGCGAGTCCCTGTGAAGGACGAGAAATACGAGGTGACCGATGAGAAGGGCCGCGTGGTGGCCTCCGAAGTGGTTCCTGTTGCCCAGCACATTCTGGCCCTAGAGTTCCGTAGTAGCGACACCCAACACGAACTGCTCTTCAAGGCTTCCGTCGACAAGATCGCCCACTACTACATCAAGAAGGTTGATAGTGCTAAGAGCAGGATGGTCGCTCAGCCCACTCAAGCCAAGAAGTTCCCCAAGGCTGGAGGTCTTCCTGAGCGATTCAAGAAGGTTCACTCTCTTAAGAACGCCCCTGAAGCCTTCGACGACGAGGGAGAGACTGTGGTGAAGACTTCGGTAAGTTCTAGGGTTCATTAATTAATACGTATTAATTAATATATAATATCCCTATTAGCAAATCAAACTGGTGATCGACAACAAGACAGGCCTGCTGAAGACCGTCGAAATGAACGGAGTCTCCGAGAACATTGACCAGAGCTATGGTGTCTACAGGACTTATGACTCCGGTGCATATGTCTTCCGCCAGTACCACCAGGCCAATTTTACTATCCAGGATGAGGGCGTGGAGTTCACTGTTTACGACGGCGCCTTGGTCAAGGAGATCCATCAGGTGTTCAACGAATACGTCTCCCAAGTTATCCGCATCTACGAGGGCGACAACAAAGTTGAGTTCGAGTGGCATGTTGGCCCCATCGAAGAGGAAGAGGACTTCGGCAGGGAAGTAGTCATCATCTTCAACAGCACCCTCGCCTCCAATGGCATCTCCTACACCGACTCCAACGGCCGGGAGATGATCAAGCGTGTCAAGGATCAGCGCGAGGACTTTACCCCCGGCCTCGACAGGCAACCGACGTCCGCCAACTACTATCCAATCACCTCCCGCATGGCCCTGCAGGACACCCACAAGCGCATTGCCCTGCTGAACGACCGCGCCCAGGGAGGAGCCAGCATGCAGGACGGCCAGCTGGAGCTCATGCTGCACCGCCGCCTCGTCCGTGACGATGGCTACGGAGTGGGAGAGGCCCTCAACGAGGAGAAGTACGGCCAGCCGATGATTGCCCGTGGCAAGGTCTACCTCATCCTCAGTCCCGCCGACGAGTCCACGGCCAGCGAACGCTACGCCGAAAAGGAGATCCACTTGCCCTTCTGGAAGTTCTTCAGCAAGAACTCCGGAAGCACCAGCTCTGCGGCCAAGTCGGTTCCCAGCTTCGAGGACTTCCCCCAGTCGGTGCATCTGCTCACCCTGGAGCCCTTCAACGATGACGAGGTCCTGCTGCGCGTGGAGAACTTCCTGGACCACACCGAGGGCAAGGTGGTTAGCTTCAACATCCGCCCGATCTTCGACTACTTGAACGGCCTGGAGATCCACGAGACCACCCTGGACGGCAACCTGCCCCTGAAGGACATGAAGCGCTTCAAGTTCCTCCACGACAACGGAGGCCGCAGGCCCGACGGCATCGAGTACTACACCGCCGCCCACAAGCCCCTGGCCGCTGAGAAGTCTCAGGAAGCCTCCGAGTTCAGCGTCACCCTGCACCCAATGCAGATCCGCACTTTCATTATCAAGACGGAGTAAACCAAAACTCTCACCGAGAAATTCAGTATTTAAAAAATTATAAAATTGTAAATAATAAGATGAATAAAATCAAAGTCAAAAATAAAATTCAGTTTGTATATTTATATAGAGTGTGGGGTATTTGTTCGTTGAAAGAGTGCTGAATAGTCTGCCTTAAGACTTGTCTATCTACTTTTTCTATATCTCGAACTGCAATTGAATATTAATTAAGTTATTATTATTATTATTATCAACAAAATCTAACATACCAATACTTACTCCCAAGATGTCTTTGGAAAGTAGAAAGTGTTCAAAGTGATTTTATTGCAAGAAGAGGAAATTACACAGATGTTAAGACCCTACGCTGAATATTATAATAACCAAAGCATATGGGAATATATTTTGGTTCCCGAAGACTTAATAAATAATGAATAAAGGATTTAATATAGCTTTCATAAATCTTTCCTTACGCTCTTATAAAATCGTTGAAGAAACTTAATTCTTCGATTGTTCTTTGCTTGTTCTGCTTTGCTTATTTGAATAATATAATATAAAATATTATGATTGATTTTTGAGATCTTGTAGAAGACAAGTTTAAAATTTTACCAAATTTTACCAATTTAAATTGTGTTTTAAGTATTAATTCGTTATTACACCAGGTACTCCTCGGTATCCCATCACTTGCACTTTGCTTGAGGCGTTCGGCTTTACACTTTCAATTCACCTTTTATAGGGCTCTGATAGCAGTTGATTAATTCCGGTACAAATCCATAAACCTTATACACAACATCGTTGAGAAACCTAATATGCAATCGACAATTAAAATCATTTTGGCTAATCTAAAGATAAGCACTGCAACTCCGCCAAAACAGAAGCACTCGTATATTGAGGCTAATTAAGATATCGGTTTCAATCAGCAGCAGTTCCAAAATTGGAACTTTGTTATGGTTCTGCAATCGATTAGTCCCAGTTCAATTATTATCGTTGACAAAAACATATATATATAATAAATTTTTATGATGTTTTTTAATCCACAATGGACTCGAGTACTGATTTGGTATAATTTTGAAAAACACCTGCAAGACTGAGGTCTATATAAGGGCTATAGAGAGACATTTATTTTAACGATATATAGGCAAAGATCTCTGTGTTGTCCTTCTCGAAAATAGCTTAGACTATCTGCAGCTATGAGGTGAGAAAAGAGGACATGTTCAGGAAAAAACATACTCTTTGATAAGTCCTGCAAAAGCTAATTAAGATATGACAAGTAGTTCAAGTATTGTGAGATTGTTATGGTTCCTACGATCAACAAGCGCTTCTAATCGCAGTCGCCATCCTTGACTAATCCCTGAATAATACCTAATTGAGTTTTAAGCATGCTTGAATTCTATTAATCCGAGATAAACTCAAGTACCGATTGCTTATCAACGATTTCAAATGCCCCAATGAGGGACCCCTATATATAGAGCTGTGCATGAATGTAAAGAAATCAGTTGTGGACTGGAGTCCCAGTCATATGTTTCATTGATCGGAAAAGTCCGAGCCTTCGACGATGAAGTATCTAGGCATCGTTCTGTGTGTTGGCTTGTTCGCAATACAAGCCAAGTCAGCTCAGGCAATCTGTGGCTATGAGGTGAGGAATACTGCATATTATCATCCGCATCAAGGAAATTAATCAGCAAACTGTCGATTGCAGTCATGTCCTGCGACCAAGTCAAACATGGTCAATATCCACTTGGTGCCCCACTCCCACGACGATGTGGGCTGGCTGAAGACGGTTGACCAGTACTTCTATGGCCACAAGAACAGCATCCAGCACGCCGGAGTCCAGTACATCATCGACACTGTGATCTCTGAGCTCATTAAGGATCCCTCCCGTCGTTTCATCCAGGTGGAGACCTCCTTCTTCTCGAAGTGGTGGGACGAGCAGTCGGAGACTGTCAGGTCGATCGTAAGGAAGCTGGTCAACGAGGGTCGCCTGCAGTTCACCAACGGAGCCTGGAGCATGAACGACGAGGCTGCCGTGAACTACCAGAGTGTGATCGATCAGTTCACAGTCGGATTGAAGTGAGTGAGCCAAGGCTTTATGGAGGGAAACTAGGTCTAAGGATCCCCTTACCGACAGATTCCTGGATGACACTTTCGGAGCCTGTGGACGACCTCGCATCGGCTGGCAAATTGATCCCTTTGGTCACTCCCGTGAGCAGGCCTCTCTGTACGCCCAGATGGGCTACGATGGGGAGTTCTTTTCCCGTATGGACATCACTGACAAGGAAAGGCGGATGAACGACCTGGCCCTTGAGATGGTCTGGGATGCCAGCGAGTCTCTTAGCAATGTCAAGCTCTTCACTGGACTGCTCTACTCCTTCTACTGGGACACCCCCGGATTCTGCTTCGATGTGCACTGCAACGACGATCCGATCATCGATGGTGACAGCTACGACAACAACGTGAAGTCCAGGGTGGACGACTTCATTGCCTACGCCGCCAAGGTGGCAGAGAAGTTCCGCACGAACCATATCATGATCCCCATGGGAGGAGACTTCCAGTACGAAGATGCTGAGGTGAACTTCAAGAACATGGACAAGCTGATCAAGTAAGGAAGGTCAGAGCTTCCCTGTGGTCCCTCTAATCCGTCCTATTCCCACAATATATTATTAGGTACGTTAACCAGCGACAGAACAGTGGCTCGAAGTACAACATCTTCTACTCTACTCCCGGCTGCTACCTCAACTCCGTACACCAGAGTGTACAGTCCTACCCCAACAAAACCCAGGACTTCTTCCCGTACGCCAGTGGTTCCAACAGTTATTGGACTGGCTACTACACCTCCCGACCCACCCAGAAGCGTTTCGAGCGCGACGGCAACCACATCCTACAGGTGGCAAAGCAGCTCAGTGTCTTCGCCGAGCTCTCGAGCCAGCAGCAGAAGGAGGACCTCGACTACCTCCGCCAGATCATGGGAGTGATGCAGCACCACGACGCCATCACCGGCACCGAGAAGCAGGCCGTGTCCAACGACTACGATCGCCTCTTGTACGACGCCATTCTGGGCGGAACGAATACTGCTCGGGATGCCCTCCGCAAGCTGACCAATCTCCCGGAGGGAGAGTTCGAGAGTTGCCTCCAGCTGAACATCAGCGAGTGCGCCTTCACCCAGGATGGTGCCGACAACGTGGTGGTGACCCTGTACAATCCTTTGGCCCACACTTCCACGCAGTACGTGCGAGTGCCTGTGAAGGACGAGAAATACGAGGTGACCGATGAGAAGGGCCGCGTGGTGGCCTCCGAAGTGGTTCCTGTGGCCCGGCATGTTCTGGCTCTGGAGTTCCGCAACAACGACACCCAACACGAACTGGTCTTCAAAGCTTCCGTCGACAAGATCGCCCACTACTACATCAAGAAGGTCGCCAGCAGGAATATAGTTCCTCAGGAAGAAAAACTGCATTTGGGAGCACATAAGCTCTCGAAGACTGCAAAGACTGCTGCGGAGACCTTTGACGACGAAGAGACCGTGGTGCAGACTTCGGTAAGTTCTAGGGTTCATTAATTAATACTAATATAATATATAATATCCCTATTAGCAAATCAAACTGGTGATCGACAACAAGACAGGTCTGTTGAAGACAGTCGAAATGAACGGAGTCTCCGAGGACATTCAGCAGAGCTTCGGTGTTTATAGGACCTATGATTCTGGAGCCTATGTGTTTCGTCAGTACAATCAAGGAGACTTCGTCATTCAGGAGGGCGGTGTCGAATTCACTGTGTACGATGGAGCTTTAGTCAAGGAAATCCACCAGACATACAACGAGTTCATCTCCCAGGTTATCCGCATCAGTGAAGGGGAAAACCATGTGGAATTTGAGTGGCTTGTTGGTCCCATCCCAGTCGAGGAAGAGTTCGGCAATGAAGTGGTCACCGTCTTTAGCAGTGGAATTGCCTCCAATGGAGTGTTCTACACAGACTCCAATGGACGTGAGTTGATCAGACGCGAGAAGGACAAGCGCGAGGACTTCGTCCCAGAACTGGCCGTCCAGCCGATTTCTGGCAACTATTATCCGATCACTTCCCGCATTGCCCTGCAGGACAGTAACAAGCGCCTCGCCTTACTGAACGACCGCGCCCAAGGAGGAACAAGCGTGAAGGACGGCCAGCTGGAGCTCATGCTGCACCGCCGCCTCGTCCGCGACGATGGCTACGGAGTGGGAGAGGCCCTGAACGAGGAGAAGTACGGCCAGCCACTGATCGCCCGAGGCAAGATCCACTTGATCCTGAACTCTGCCGAGGAGTCTACATCCGTGGAGCGCGAGGCCGAGAAGGCCTTCCACCTGCCCCTCTGGAAGTTCTTCAGCCAGAACTCCGGAAGCACCAGCTCTGCGGCCAAGTCGGTTCCCAGCTTCGAGGACTTCCCCAAGTCGGTGCACCTGCTCACCCTGGAGCCCTTCAACGACGATGAGGTCCTGCTGCGCGTGGAGAACTTCCTGGATCACACCGAGGGCAGGGTGGTTAGCTTCAACATTCGTCCTCTATTTGATTACCTGAATGGAGCGGAGATTCGCGAAACTACTCTTGATGGCAATCTGCCACTGAGTGACCTAAAACGCTTCAAGTTCCATGCTGAAGGCTCCGGAGCGAGGGGAACCGAACCCGAGTACTACACCTCGGCCCACAGGCCTTTGGCAGCCAATGGATCGCAGGATGCCTCGGAATTCGCGGTAACCCTGCACCCAATGCAGATTCGTACTTTTATCATCAGGACCCAATAAGGTATTAATTATAACAACTAAGTTATTGGCATTAATAAACTTTAAGTAAAAATATTTACTGCCTTCGATAAAATTAAATGATATTCGTGTTTTCAAATTTAAGATTATTTGGGATGTGAATGTGAAATGAGTGTTAAATCCGGTGATAACTTCAATATCTCTATTTATTACTTCTACAAGACAACCCTAGAATATTAGTCCTACGATTGAAGAATATGCTGTTGTTTTCATAGGATTCATATGACCACAAAAATACTTTTGGGTTCATGAGAAAGTTTAGGCATCGGTTCAGTTGCTTTAAATCTATACTATAAATTTATTGGGATCGAGGGCACTCTGGTTTTAGGTCAAGATTCTTGCCCTCAGTTTATGTGTACATAGATCTACTTGAGTTTTTTATGGGGGTACCCTAATCCTAGTTAGCTACTTAGAATTAATTACAAGTACGTTGGCTTATCAAGTGATCCAATCAGATCCAACTGATTGCTTATCAGTTCACCCAAGAATGGGAAGCCGTATAAAGCAGCAAACTGGTGCCATAGAAAGTCTGTTCTTGGTTTCATTGGCAGCTGATAAGGCTAAGAAAGCATTTGAGTTTAGTGCCACCTGGAATCCCATGCAGATCCGCACTTTCATCATTAAGAAGGAGTTAACTTAATTAAAAGCAAACCGTGATGAGCAGGACTCCTAATAACTCAGAGGACCTCGAGGGCTCTGCCTGGCCAGCTTTGCCTTAATTTCACTAAGCATCTCACTTAGGGCTCTCAGCAGTTACTTATAAGGATGAATACTGTACAGTTTTAATTGTACGACGAGCCGCAAAGATAATTACAAGTTCGAAATGTCGATTCGAGATTATCAGTATCAGCCGCTCCGCAGGCTTTTCCTACTTACCGCTTACAATGCAGATACATTTACTGCAGTGGCTTCAGCTTCCACCCTCTCAGGCACAACAACACCTCAAATCCCCTGGCCTGAGTCGACATAAGTCCTTCGGTTATTTGGTGAACCCGTGGCTGCCACTCCCCCCTCGTTTTGCATTCTGTTGTGAGCTTTCGGCGCAGCCAGGCTTTGCCATGCGGATATATATGTATAGATATATATATGTATAAGTAGGAACGATATCTGTGTGCTCTAATGCTGCTAATGTCTGGCACTCGAAAAAAGATTTGCGCCCAATACCCCGCAGCCGAGGCAGAGTCCCTGCCCACTAAATACGTTTGTACCAACACCACAGTCGCCGCTCGCGTTGCAGGATAACTGTCCTGGACTGGGGGTACTGGGCTTTTATTATTAAGTTCGCCACGGGAGACTTTAATCTTCGGTTCAGTCTCCTGGTTGGGACAGCCGGCTCGCACCGCTCTACTCCATTTCAGTTCACTGCGATGCAAAACAATGAACTCCTGAAATTCATGCCATATGTGTGTGTGAGCCCTGCGTCCTGGGTCCTGGGTCCTGAGTCCTGAGTCCTGTGTCCTGGGAGATGGGAAAAATTATTTAATATTACCCGTCTTAGCCGCTGAGGCGAGGCAAGTTGAGGCGTTGTTTGGTCTTAATCCTTGGCGAGCATTAGACATGGAATTTAATTTAGTTCCAGCTGCAGTATGGAAAGACACAGGAAGAAATTACTTCATAGTTAGGCTGGAAATTAAATAATTAAAATTTTATTAAAATTACATGTGAATCGGTTTGCTTATTCAATTTTATCTCATTAGGAAAGAAAAGGTACTACCCTTTCTTTTAAAAATCAAAGCTTTGGTAGTAACCTAGTAACCCCTCATTTCTCTCTGTGCAGTACGGGCTGGCCTGGCATATGTGTGCCAAGTGCCCCATGCTGGCTGTCAAACTGTGCTTTGCCGACTTTCGGTCGAGTTGGCGCTTTTAATTCAAATGAAACCCATACAAGAACGCCGCCAGCCACCGCCGCCACTCCCCCCTGCTTACTCGCTGAGCCGAGCAGATAATCCAACTTTGATTAAGTAATTTCGACGTCGGGTAGCGTAATAAGTTGGGTGTTCAAATCCAAGTCTCAGTCGTTTATTCCCATGTGTGTGGGGGCGTGGTGCAGCCCCGGACAAAACAAAGGGTCTGAAGCCAAAAAAGGGAGAAAAGGGAAAAGAATTCGGCAGAGGACCATAATGATTAGGACAATGCTTCCTTCCACACTGCAGTCTATATATTCCTGCTGAGTTCGGCTGTTTGTTTTGAGATTTTCGGGGCATGTGATAGCTGTTGTGTGCAATTACCATTATAACGATATAACCGCTCACTCGTGCGGAGTTCACACACTTTAATTGACATTTTATTGGCCATCGATTGTTTTACGAGTAAATTAGTTGGAAAAATAATGGAACCCTTGAAGAATATGGCATGATCATGGCTTAAGAAGTTCCTAAGGCACAGTAGTCATTAAACATCTATCTTATTGCTAGTAAGTATTTGAGTAAATTAACTTATTTATTGTATTATTTTACTTCATGGCTTAAGAAGTTCCTATGGCATACTTAAACTCTTTCTTATTGCTAGTAAATATTTAAGTAGATTTAACTTAATTATTGTATCATTTTATTAAAAAGTTCCCATAGCACACATTAGTTATTGAACATCTTTCTCATAGTTAGTAAATATTTTACTAAATTAATATTATTTATTGTATCATTTTATTTCACATTCTTGTAAACTACTTGCCAAAATACTATAAAAAAATTAGAGAAGATATTCTACCATCTCCCAAAACCCAACTCCAAGCTAAATTCAAGCCAGAACACCTAAAAGTTTGTCTAAAAAACATGGGGGCCTCAATAATAAATGTAGAAAAAAGACAAAACAAAGGGCATGCGGCAAAACTAAGCGGCTAAACAAATATCGTCATCGGGCATAAATCCTCTCACTAAAGCGCGCACTCGACAACTCAATAATAAGAGCACACAGCCCGCAAAAAGACCAAAGACCGATCCGAAGTGCGCTTTTTGGCACTTCAAATACAGGAAACTGCAGCCGGCTTATAGACAATCGACTGGCCCCCCGGAACCTAAGCCCCCAGCGGTGGTAAGCTGTGGGCAAGATAGTGGTTGTGTGTGTCATTTTAATCAACGGCAACATGCAGCGGATTATCCGACAGCTAAACAACACCCGATGCCAATGAATGGAGGAGCGTTTCGCTTTGACAATTGGCACCACGGTGCTTAACGGTCCCCGCCTCGATTTTTTGCGCCACCCCAACGCACATTGGGGCAAATTATATTAAATGTATAGGGACATTGTTTAAAGTAATGCTTTTATGCGGAGATACTTACTTGTTAGTTTTCTAGAGCTAGAAAAAATTAACTAAAAACTTAATGCGATGATAATTACCCATTTGCATTCTACTACCTTTATAATGTCTGTTTGTCAGCGGCTTAATTATAACTAAACTAAATATATTAGTAAACATTTCATAAATAGTAAAATCGCAATAATTTTTTATTCATTTCAAGCAAAATATCTTTTTCGGAATTCTTTATAATTTTTATAATATTTCATTAGGAACTTTTTGAGTTTGTTTCAAAAATCTATCATTTGAACCACTGTGCCCTTGAGAACAATTAAATGCGCAGTGAGGCCCAAGCCTACTTAGGGTTTGTTAAACGGTACACACATGCTGACTAACGGAGTAGCAGCACTCAGAAAAAAATATGTGCATATTAATATATCTGAGCTTGAAAATACTTAGGTCTAATAGATCAAAGTACATAGCTGAAAGTGATTACAAAATGCCAAAGGCAGGCCTATTCCCCTTTTATATATAAGAATTTAAAATGTATTCAAGATTTTTGTATTATAAAAATATACATAAAATATGTAAGTCCGTAAAAATGTCTTGAAAATTACGATATTAAATGAAATATGTTATATTACTATATTTTTTATAATAGAAAAACAGAAATGTATGAACTTTAAGCTAGTAATTTCAGCAGTGTTCTCTCTGTGTGCCATGTATGTATATATGTATGTATTTTTTGAGGGATTTCAAATTTATTGAACCGCAACAAATGTCATTGCTGTCAGAATAACGGCATCATCTGCCACTGCAGTTAATGACGATCGGCATAGTCATCATGAGAATGGGACATCGACAAGCGTATCCGAATCTTTTTATTAGCAACAAGTTTTTAATATCGCAGCAGGAGCTCATATCCATGGAGGTACAGAGTACCATAAAAATGCCTCGAACTTTTAACAATAGCGCCCTGGTCTATCTATATCCTGCCGCCGTTCCCTTCCCCGTCGCGGATCCCCCTCAAGACAAGCATCCCTCAGCGAGTGCCGATTTTATAAGAATTTAATATGCGCCACGTATTTGATGTCGAGGATGTGTTTCGGTTTATACGGATTCGTTCTTTATTTTCCTGCGCAGTTTTCTTGTATCATTCACACCTGGGTTGGGTTAAAATATGTACTGAGTGATTTGGCAAAGAAAGGTTAATAAACAGAACATTTTTATATAATCGTAGAGGTTATTAAGAACCTATGTTTAATAGATGAATATTAATTATAAGTTTAGAAAATATACTTCAGCAAAGTTATTATTTTCCAAATATCTTTTACGATTTAATATACATTTTGTGAGCTGATATTAACTATATGCGTAACCTTTTTTAAGTATAAATGATATCTGACAACTGTCCCGCCTAATCCTTCGGCAATTCCGCCGTTTTCTTCATTACATCATAACGATTATGAAATAAATACTTCCGTTCCTTTGAGTCCTTGCCTCGGTGTGAGGAACCTTTCTCGCTCGCTCCCATCATCCTCAGCGCTGTGCGATTTTCCATAGAAGAGAAATAAATCAACTGCATGTCCTGTTCCTGGCGATTGCCAGGACTTCTCATTCATTCGCCCTCTCTCCCCGAGAGCCGTGTATTTATTGTTGCGTTTTTAAGTTTGGAATTTTTAATTTATGGCGCATCCTTCATTGTTAAAAGTTATAATTCTTGCATCTTTGGAGACCGAAACTGAAACTGAAACTGAGACTGAGACTGAGAGCGGGCCTGCTTAAGGAATAAAATATATATGCCGGCGAGTTCTGAAAATTATGATGTATGTGCAATAAATAATCCGAAATAAATAAATTATCACCAGAGGTTTTTTTTCCTGGGCAGGCCGGCCCGAGTGGCTCAGCTAATAGATGCCGGTTTCCAGTCGGTCCAGGATGGGAATCCTTTTTTCCATTCGGATTCCTACGATTCCTGCGATGATTTGTTGGCGACCCTGTCTCTCGGTGTTTTCCTGGCGGTTTTACACATTTACAGGGGTGCTAATGTTAGTTTTGTGCACTTTTTCTCGGCTCTGCTGTGTGAGCTCCTTTTCCTTTGGCAATCCTTTCGGCTGGGCCATAAATCAAGGCTTGATTTGGCGCCTCGCATGTGTCCGGACATGTCCTTTGTCTATTTGCCCAGCACACGGCATCCTTTTGTTTTAATGTGCCAAATATACTCGTCCTTGCCGTTGTCGACGACGTTGACTCTCCTGCCAACTCCCATTTTCCTTGGTTTATTTTCGTTTTTTTCCGCTTTATGTTTTAGCATGGGGTTAACCCTTTTAACCCTTGGCAAGCGACTGCTCCTCGTTGGTTAACCACGGACAACGCTAGATGACATTTTCCAGGACATATTGCCACGACACTGAGGTCAACCTTTTTCATGTTCATTGGCCGTGGCCCCTCCTGGCCGAATGCGAAATATTTTTGCACTTTGATCATGGAAATTATTATCCTGTCCTCTTATGTGGCCAACAACCAAGCAATTTAACTGCTAAACTTTATTTATAGGAGCATTGGGATTACTGCAAAAGATTCCATTACTCACAAGAAGGTCAAAATAATTAAATGAGGTTAATCATATTACTTAAAGTTAAATAAGTTATGAAGTAATATTTGCTGGTTTGTTTTCTATTATATCACTTTATCTTAACACTGCAAAAATATAAATTTCCACAAAATAATAAAATAAATAAATTAAAGAAATCTTCAACCGATCGATATAGTTTCCAACTCAAGAAGTTCTGGGGAGTCTGGTCTATCCGCCCTATGGGCTTGACCTCGTAAGGCTATTTCAGAGCGGGTTCAGGGGTCAGGAGTCAGGGGCTGGGTGCGCGGGAATGTAGAGGTCCCGCGGGTAGGGGCAGGGGCAGGGGCATTTTGCCGTAACTGTCTTTGTCGCAATGTCGTAAATAAAGTCGGGGCAGGCATCCTCGCTGAACATTGGAATTTATGCGCGTTGATTTATTTGCTGTTAGCGATTTATTGCTGCCGCAGCCGCATCCCATCGGCCAGGACGCAGGACGACCAGGGAGAGGGAGACAGAGGAGCAGTCGGTGACATGACTGCGGACGTCGCACAGGAGCAGGACACACGTATTGGGCATGTCCTGGTTGCTGCTCGGATCCTGCGAGCCCCGCTCGTTATTAAGTTTTTAATTTATGGCCATGTGAATGCAACGCCAAACGGATCCCAACAAAAACCAAATAAAAAAAAAAGGATCTTCGCCGGCCCCCGTTGTTCTTCGTATTTTATTTCCGTAATATTTTGCAAAAATTATATTTTAATTGAGCGTGCCGCCGCCGTCCCGCCCCCTTCTGCCCCATCAGTCTCCGTGCATACCCCTCTAATCCCCGGCGGCTGTCAAATAAACGCCCTGCGTTGACAGTTTGCCGCTGACAGCCACATCAGCGGCAACAAAAATATTGAAATTATTATGACTTTGTCTTCGCCAGATACTGGCCTTATTATGAAGTTCAGGATCTCACTCGACCGAGGGATACCCAGTAGAGATTTTCCCAATTTAAACCATATTTTTAATAGGATTTTATATTCTGCTTATTATTTGAAATGCATGGCTTTGATTATTATGTCCTATGATTAAGTAGATAGTTTAAGTTGGGAATTTTCCTCCTCCTTATATTATTATTCCAGTCTAATTTAAACAATTCTTTTTTAATTACAACTGTAAAAAATAAGTTACTTGAATAAAAAACAAATTTAAATAATTTAAATACATATCAAAGTGTATTAATTATGATATTGTGAGTATAAAAACGTATTCTGAAAATAAAAATGTATTTTTATTAACTTCCCACTTAAGGATACTCCCAAGACCTTTTCCCAAGCTGGTACAACCTGCTCACTCCTTGTGCTTACCCTGTATAAATATATTAAATTATGGCTGCTATCCGGTAAGGACGAAGTGTCAGGAAATGTGGCCGGGGGCGTTGGCGGCATCCGTCGGCGTCCAAATGCGGCGACCGCAGACACACGCAAAAATTCTAATTTCTCCACTCAGTCGAGAACCCAAAAACAGCAAAGCACACAAATAATAATAAGAAAAAAAAATAAAGCTAACAAAAATGGGGGAAAATGGAAAAATACCAGAAATATTTTTCTAAGCATGCGTCGGCGACCCGTCACCGTCATCATCCTTGGTTAGCCCTGGGCTTCAAAATGAAATTAAATTTGATGTGCCCGGGTGCTTGGGTTTGCTTAGTTCCGTATACCTTTTTCCGCCCCCTTTTCTAGTTGTGCCCAGTCTGGTCTCCGGTCTCCGTTCTCCGGACTCCGGAGCACCCCGGGCAACTCTGGAATCGCATTAAGCAAACATTTAAATTTAATTTCGCATGTAATGAGGCATTTGTTTGTTTATTTTATTTCACTTGGCTTTGCGGCCCTCTCCCCTCTGGGTTTGGGTTACGAATTTTGGGGTTTTCAGATGTTTTGATTGCTTAATATTTTTTTCAAAGAATTAACAGGAACTTAAAGTTTGTACTTGAGCCTAAGATTCCTCAAAAGTCTATCAATTGTGAAAGACTTTAGCTGGAAATATGTATTCACATACTTGAGTTCAACTTTTTGATATCCAACAAAGGAACAACTTGAAAACTACAAGGGGCTGATGTCTGCTTCCTTATTTTTTTGGCGCGAGTGTTTAATTACAGTTAGCTCAACATGAAAATCCATTAGACCATGGCTCATTAAATCAAAAATAGCCTGCTCCATTTTGGCTAATGGACATCCCTCTGCGCACACAGTAAACATCTTGGAAGTTGAACGTCAAATAAATAGAATATTAGGCTTTGTTTTAATGCACTTTTGCATACTCTTTGCATAGATTTAATGTCCTTAAAAATTGTTAATAATTAAATTAAATCGGGTCACCCATATAAATTGTAAACGATTATGTTTATGTCTCTCTCAAGAGTAGCAACTAAATAAAAGAAAATATTTAATTTGCAGTGAATAGCTTTACTGGTTTTTACTTTTAATTAATACTAGAATTGTATGAAAATATAAAGCTATAATAAATACTTGGATTATTCCTAACAATCTGTATCTCAATACCTGAATCCCAAGAAGAGTATTTAATATCTTATAGTCCACCTGTATAAAGTATCCCTTTTTTTTATATTTTTCCTCCTGGCTGGCTGGCTGTTAGCCCGGCTGGTTGCCCGCTTCCTTGTCGGGCTCTTTGGCCAAATGGTGGAAACAAGCCAGCAGAGATGCCAGAAGCGGAGAGCTGAATTTTTCAAATTGGAAATAGCACACAATTTCCCTAATTGGCGCGGGAGGATGGCGCACAAGAACAAGTTGGAACAACAACATCACTGCCGGCTTATTATAATCGCGAAAAATGCTGATAATAATGATGACGATGATGAGCACCTGCCGCGTTTAATTATTGTGTCTCTAATGCATCCCGCCCCAAACAACACAACGCCCACCAGCACACCTCAGTGTGTGTACCCTCGCACCTACATGCAATTTCACACATGTGAGAAAACACAAAGCGGCGTCGCATTTCCATAATGCATCTCTGCTGGGCATATGTACATATACGTCATAATGGCGTTGGGGAGGGGGTGCCGGGGCAAACAATATTTTTAATATGCAAACACAAAATGGGGAAAGAAAGATGCTGCCAGCCAGCTTATCAAAAAGTGTTGCAAAATTAGCCGAGCCAAGAGCCGAGTGAGTGCGATGTTTAAAAAGCTGGAAATTCCCAGCTAACAGGGAGATGTCTGGCTAATTTTCAGATTGCCAGGGGATGGCACAAATATATATATATATATATATATATATTTCTTAAGATATATTTCATCCCAACTACTAAGAAATCCAATCCTATTCAACCCGAAATGGTGTAATCAAATATATATTTTGGCACTTTCATTATAAATAATCCAACTAATTAAATAATACAAATATTTAATTATTAAATATAAATGGAAAGAGTTTCCTAAATACTAAGTAACATTCTGCATTGTGATCATAATATTTGTTCAAGATTTGATATTTCAAAATGGAAGTACAACTCAAGGAGGTGGTTTATTGAATAAAGGTTTCTCTGAGTTACTTAATATGAATATGTAAAGAGATATTAGTGTTAAGAAAATAATCTTAAGTCATTATAATGCTATATTTAATGTTACATTTTACAATATATAACATTCTGCATTGTGACCATAATATTTGCTCAAGATTTGATATTTTAAAATGGAAGTACAACTCAAGGAGGTGGTTTATTGAATAAAGGTTTCTCTGAGTTACTTAATATGAATATGTAAAAGCTATTAGTGTTAAGAAAATAGTCTGAAGTCATTATAATGCCATATTTAATGTTACATTTTACAATATAAGCTAAAAAGGTCTTACAGCCATGTCTCTGGCATAATCCCCGGCCAATAAACTTAGCTCTCCAATTCCTGTTAATTTGGCAGTGCCAGAAAGCCGACATCATTTATTTCAATCATTTATCAAAATGCTGCCGAAAAAGAAACTGAAAAATCTCCGATTTCAGGCTTTCAACACGACCGGCTAATGAGCCAAGTTCAGTTCTCGTGGCTGTTGAGGTTGTTCCGCGAAACTCAATGAGTCAAAACGTATCTTGGCCAGACAAGTTGACAGGCCCTACCCCGAAGTGTGGGCGAGACGAAGTGGAGGAGGAGTCCCACAAAAAAGAGCAGGAGAGCGCAGCAGCGGAGAGGAGAGGAGAGGAGAGAGTTAAGTGCGCAGATTCATTAATTTACATTAAAATGTAATTAGCGGTCAAATAAGTGGCAGGAAAAATACAGAAACCGCTAAAATATGCGAGCTGCCAAAAGAGAAGGGCAGAAAAAAACGCAGCCCATCCGACATCCAACCAATTGAAATGCAATTTAAAATTTATTTATTGTTTTTTATTTCACTTTCCACGGGGTAGGACTTTAATGAGTACTCATATTTGTAGGCGTCATAAGAGACTCGTCAACTAAAATAAAAGAAATTACAAGGCTTACACTCACCCCAAATATTTAACCACTTCGAGATCTCATTAGGAGAACTTTTACCCTCTAAAATAGTTTAGCTTTATATAACTTGATGTATTCTTAATCCAAACAATGCTGCTCTCCCCTGCAAATGCCAACGTTAATAATTCTTTTTTTAAGCAAGCAAAATGTCAAGGGTTTCAATTCTAGCAGAGGATGCTCTGTAACATATTTATTACTTCAAAAAATTACCAGTAATACCTTAAAGCTTAAGTTTTATTTTATTCTAAAATTTGTTAAAATATTTGATAAATAAAGTACCCTAGACATTTATTAATTATAGAAGCAGGATTTTCGCTACCTTTTGCTTTACGACAGATGTATGTATTCTTTGGAAATTTATGACTTGTCGGTTGATTCACATTTTTTCTTATAAAACATTCTATTATTATTATGATTAAAGCTTATAAATTTATACTTCCTGTCCTACATACCGCTGTCGTTGTCGTAAGGGTATTGGAAAGGAAATTTTGCGCTTGTTAGCTATTTCCGGTAAGAAAATGGCTGCCTTGTTAAGTACGAACAAGGCACAGTTTTTTGCGCGTTATTTTCTCATTTTTTTTTTTAGCTTGTTAACAAATTTTATGCATTTCTTAACTTTTGGGGGCGAGTTAACGAGTCCCGGGCTGTGGAATCCAACTTGCTTATTATTATTTGCGGCGATTCTTTGCAGCTTACTTGGAATTCTCTGGAGGAACGCATGCGGATGGCAGAGGAGGGTCTGGGGAAGGAAGTGTGTCCTGCATTGTGGTTATCATACTTTAACAAGTTTTCAAAGAGCATGAAATTTTCCTTTGGCCGTGTCCTGGTCCAAGCTAAAATGCAACTTGGGCGCAAAAATCTAGAATGCAAAATGCTGAAAACGCTGCTGCGTGCAGCTAACTTTTTATCGTCGCGGCCTGGCCTGGCTTGGCTAACAAAAAGCTAAAAAAAAAAAACATAAAAAATAAATAAAAAATCTCATGCAAAATATTGCATTAAAAGCGACCCAGCAAAGCCACCGCCGCCGCCATAATGGGAAGAATGATGATCGGGAAGCCGGTTTCCCAGCACTGCAGGTGTATTGTCCGAGTGCGGTCGCATTTTGTTAATTTCTCAGACCTGCCAGGCTCCAAAGAAAGGCCCAAGGAAGTCGCCGTTGTTGTGGGTGCTGGCGGTGTACAAAGCGAAAATGAATTCATAATTAGATGACACCATCCGTGCGTAAATAATAATTTTTGCCAGTTTTTCCTTATGCAACCTAGCTGGCTCCAGCTCGCTCGGCTCCCTCTGCTAGTTAGTTAAAACGCGCGAATGAGTTTTCTTGAGTTTTCCCTCTGCTTTTCCATTGTCAGCAGAAAATTTTGCCACTGCTCAAGTTTTATATATATTTAGCCAGTCGGCGACTCTGTGGGCTGAGGTTCAGCAAGTTTTTATCCAATCGCTGCTCCGGCATACCCTGTATTCTGCGCCTAAGATGGGTATATCCGAATATACGATAAATAGGTACTATATAAGGCGACTGATCTTGAGGTTGCTTTCTTGAATACTCTGAAAGGAACCATTGTTTAATGAGGTACCTATCAACATTATCTATAATAATTAATTCAATTTTATTTATTTAATTTAATTAATTCAAAAATCGTTTAATGACAAGAAACACCTCACCGCATCAGCGATATTCAGTCTTAAAGGCTTTCAACTTTTCGCAACAGCAGAGTTTTAGCGGCAGTGTGAAAAAATCGAAACAAATATCGATACAATTTGGCATTTATCGGTTGTACCGATATCTTATTTAGTATATGCCCATACCTTGCTTTACGGCCTAGAAGCCGTTCAATTCAATTACTCAATCATTCAATTATTGATTAAATTATTCCTTAGATATATCGACATAGACAAAAGGTTTTTTAGCCGCTATAGCGAAAAGTTTTAGGCCATTAATCAAAAATGGACCTCATTAAGAGGATCGTTATAGCGAAATACCGTTTAAAGAGAGGCCGTATAGCGAGTTATGAATGTATTGTGAATTTTATATTTTAATATACGTAAATTACTTAAACTTACATTGATGTTTGGCATTCAATTTAAAAATAGTTTCATTTTAAAATGCCGAAGCTATATATTATTTCTTTTTCTGATTTTAAAATATATTTATTTTTTATTTGAATAAAATGTTAAAGCGCACTGTACAATGGATATGTTTATACCTATTGTAATATAGTCATAGGCTACATAGGGAACTCGTAATTCGCTGCCAGAGACCTGGTGCTCCCCATTTAGCTGTTCCCAAGTTACCTTCGCCTTTGGTATCATCTCGCCGGCATCTTCTGCTGCTAGTTTGGCTGTTCAGTTCAGCGCAGCTCGGCACGTCTCATCTCTCCTCGGCCAACTCGGTTCTGGCCAAGTCGAAGCCCAGCTCTATTTTGCTCCGCTCCGTTCTGTTCTGTTCTGTTCAGTTCTGTGCTGTGCTGTTTGTTTCTGTTTCTGTTTCTTTATCGCGCTTTTGCCAAGTGGCAAAGTTTTCTCGTTATAAGTTTTGTAGCCTTTGTGTCTCTCGCGCAGCTCGAAGCTTTTTGCCGAGCCGAGCGCGATGCGAGCAAACTTTCGATATTCCTTCAAAAGTTTATGGCCAAGCGTCGAATGAGTCGCGAGTTGCCGAAAAAAAAAAAATAATAAAAAATCAAACAAAAAGCACAAAAATTATGGAGGACGCCAGGATTCGCCGGCAACACGTTTCCCTACTTTCCTTACCCAATTGAGAGTTGGCAAACAAAAAAATTATATTATTTTATTGTTGTTTGGCTGGCGCATAACTTTGTGCCAAACACTTCGTTCACTGTGGGACTCGCATTATCCCAACGAAAGTTTTCCATTTTTTCCCCCCTCCTGGACCGGGGGAATCTGGGAAATGGAAGACTTCTGTTCGGGGTCCGCCTATAAGTTTTGGCTCCATTTGCCGCCGTATTTCGGCGAAGTCAGAGCCAGACTCTGAGCAGATAAGGAAAACTATTTCCATATTCACATGCAACTGGCAAGTGCACTTTAAATTCTTGCAAATGAGTAGCTCGGCTCAATGCGGTTGAATAAATTTACCACTCGCTCTTTGATTGCCAAAAGTTTTTGGTTGTGTGCGAGTAAATAAATAAATTATTCCCACCGTCACACTTTAGCTCATTTCCCTAAGACGTTTGGCACTGGGATTGGAAAAATATAATTTGTGACTAATTAAAATATTAATTAGTGAACAGCTTAAAATATTAATTAGTGAACAGCTGCCTTTAAAAATATTTGGAAAAATAAAACGCATAGATGGGAAACTTTATGGACCTATTTCTCAGATCGAGACTCCATGAGTCAAAGTCATTAATACGGTTATTGTCCTATCATATATTTAAGCATTATTTATAGACTGATACGAATTATTTATAGACCATTCCTCTTGAGAGAGGTTATTTGGCTGATGAAGCTAAAAATATATACGAATATATATTATCTGTATATATGAAATTATTCAATAATTATTAATTATTATTAATAATTATTATATGAAAATATTTCAATAAAATTAATCATTCAAATAATAATAGTTTTATATTATAATATAAATTTAGGTTTTTTCCTCTAACTTATTGAGGAGCTTTTAGAAAACGCAGACAAAAATTATTATACAATATTGTCCTTCTTTATTGGTATATAGTTCTATAAATACATATATCTAAGCAAGTAAGGGATCATGTTTTTTAAAAGCTCTGATTAATTCCGGGATTGCAGGTTCAAATACCTGCTGTATAATTAAAGGGACAAGGACTCCCCTTGTAACTGATAAATGAACACTGTTATTATATTTTAAAAAATTGTATAAATAAATGTCACAAAAAGAATACTGATAGAGACCAGTTAATCCTTTTTTGGTTTGTCCCCTCGAGGGCCTTAATGGATCTTCCTGCCGCTGACCAAAAGCGGATGCAGTGCATCAGCCTTGTGCTGAGCCCTACCATATGCCATTGCCATATGTTGGTAATTGCAAATTATAATGGAATTTTTGTCATATACGCCCAGCCATTAATATGCAATGAGCGATAAATAATAATAATTAACAACATATTATGGAGAGGAGTGGCGTGAGGAAGATTGTGGAGTGTGTGTGGAGAGTGTGTGGAGAGTGTGTGGAGAGTGTGTGGAGAGTGTGTGGTGTGTGGTGTGTGTGGTGAGGTGAGATTTATGCAGGAACTAATTTTCAAGGTCATTAGAATGAACGCCGCCGAATGGGGAACCACTGACACTGAGCATCCCATTGTTTGGCTAATGTTTATTGATAATCACAGACAATGGACTAGCCCACTGTCATTGTTGTTGCTATTATTGTTCGAGCGTAACCCATAAATACTCCAGGGGCAGTCAAAACAATTGCCCAGGGGGGGGGGAGGGGTTGGGGGTTGTGCTTCTGTTTGGGTTTTGCATTCGGGTCTGAGGTGGGTCCGGGACAGGCGTCGGGCGGCGCCTCTGGCTGAGACAATGAGCAAGGCAAATCAACGCAATCGATAGGCACTTTGATTTGGGGACGGACACCGCCCCCTTTGCTGGCCCACTGGCACGCCCACTTGGCGAGTACGGGGGGCGGGCCACTATTGTCCTTTTTGGGCCGGCATGCTGCAAATGGCACAACTTCCGCTCTCGCTTGACTGCTGCAAAATTCACGGAAATTATCAATAAATATGCGAGGCCCGAGACCCGTGAAATGAATGAAACTGGCAAATTTTTCGCCATATCTCCGCTCTGGCTGAACTGATTTTTATGCAGCACGGCACACGATCCCAATGTCCTGCGTCCAGATTTGTGCGCGCCCCATAGCGGAAGCATCATTATCATAAATTATCATTTTGTAGGAATTGCATCCGCTGCCAGCCAGAAAAACCGAGCAATAACAACAGAAATGACGACAATTTCAATTGCCGGCCGCCCTTCCTTCATGTCCTTGCCACTCCCACTCCCACTCCCTCTCCCTCTCCCCTCTGCTGTGCGATTCGAATTGGCAAATACTTTTCTAGTTTAATTTATGGCTGACCAGAGCGACCCAGGGACCATCAGTAGCATTTAATTCTGGCAAATCTGTTTCATGTTCTGCGAGTATTTAAGGTTTTTTGAATCAGACACTTTAAGGTCTAGCCAAGCAAATATTATTGACAATTTGCAATTATAAAATAAATATATAAATATCGTTTACAACTTCTTTAGGAATATATATATATTTCTAGTAAATCTGTTTCATGTTCTACTAGTATTTATAATATATATATATTTCTAGTAAATCTGTTTCATGTTCTACGAGTTTTTAAGGTTTTCTGAATCAATCCCTTTAAGGTCTAGCCAAGCTAATATTATTGGCAATTTGCAATTATGAAATAAATACATAAATATCGTTTTCAACTTCTTTAGGAATGTATATATATTTATAGTAAATCTGTTTCAAGCAAATATTATTGGGAATTTGCATTTATAAAAAAAATACATGAATATCGTTTACAACTTCTATAGGAATGTATATATACTTCTAGTAAATCTGTTTCTTGTTCTACGAGTATTTAAGGTCTAGCCAAGCAAATATAAAATATAAATATATAAAATATAAATATATATATAAATATGCAATTATGAAATAAATACATGAATATCGTTTACAACTTCTTTAGGAATGTATATATATTTATAGTAAATTTGTTTCATGTTCTACGAGTTTTTAAGGTTTTCTGAATCAATCCCTTTAAGGGTTAGCCAAGCAAATATAAAATATAAATATAAAAAATATAAAATAAATACATAAATAACAATTTCTTTAGCCAGGTTTTTCATAGATCTTATTGTATTGCTTTATTAGTGTAATTAAGTTTAAAAATACATTTTTAAACAATCAAATCGAGAAGCTGTTATATATAATATAACATATTTTTTTCTTAAGATACTAATAGTATTAAATGTGTATACTCTAAAAAGAAATACACAAAAAACTACATAAACTACATAAAAACCAAAAAAGCTAAAAATTTTATGTAGAATAAGGGAATTACATCTGTATTATTTTTCGAGCAGTGTTAATTAAAAATTATACTCAAGCTACAACATTAAAAATCAAAAATTAAATAATATAAAGCACTTAATAAAATTCAGATAATATAGGAAATGATTTCTCTAGAACGCAAGCAAAATTATACAAATATTATTTGATTTATCAGAGATTTTTACAATGACTTCGATTCCAGATCATCCCACGAGTCACGTCTGACCCTTGAGCCGGGTACGTGATTGAGGCAGCTCATCATTACCCCCGATCCGGGGATGAGTCACACCTGTGCCATATTGATCTCCACTGCATGGGATCGATGTGAATGCCAGCACGTCGGGCTGAATAAGGCGTTACCTTCTACATATCGCATTCGTGATCTGAGTAATCTAATTAGGAAGAAAGATAGTACTCTCCATATATATCGATATATGTATCTTCATATTAGCTTTTAAATATATATATTTAAACATATTTAAACAAATAGTCGTTTAGTAGACTTCTTAACGTCACCGTTGTCCCTTTTCCCTCATCAGCATAATAATGCTCATTGGCCATGATGCAGTAGGTGGCAATGCGACCTCCCACCAAAAAGAGCAGGTAGTAGATATAAAGCACCAAAGCGACGAGGACGGCGTCGTCCAATTTGAGCAGCTCGAAGTTGTCATTGGAGATCAGGACGTGGGCGACCATCACAATGATGGTGCTGGCCAGAAACACGGCCACCTCAATGTCCCGCAATAAGAACCAATGCTGGAGGATATCTATGGATCTGATGCAGAATACCAGGGCGAAACCCATGCAGCCCACGACGGCCACCTTGGAGGGATTCGGATACATGGTCAGGATCAGCAGTACGGCTATGAACAAGGCAACTATTGCGAACAGCAGGCCCACGCCCATGACAATAATGGTGTAGACCAGATTCCAATATGACAGGAAAGTGGACACGCCGAGCGTCAACAGTTCGTAGCAGACGATGATGAATATAAGGTTCCAAGGACGCGAGTACTTCAGCGGCTCGCACAGGTGGATGCAGGTGAGCAGGAGAAACCCGACAAAGAAACAGCTCAATGTATACACCAAAAAGTCTTTCCCATACAGGCATAAAAGCAGCCACTGGGGAGCGGCTATAAGCAGGAAGAGGCACCATATCAACAGTGTTACTGCCGCAAACTTGCCCTTGCTCAGCGAATTTCCGGTTTCACCCATGTCTTGATAGTGCTATCGATGGAGAACTCTTGCTTCTTCACTTGGCGGTAACTGGTAACGAGGAGGTATCAAAGAAACTATAAATTTTTAACATATTTATAAAATACAAAATATATCAAATTTAGATATTATTACAAATTCCATGAGAGGATAGTCAAAACAACTGTGAAACCCTCCTAGATTAAGTTCTAAATATATATATATTATTATTCTAAATATGTATATATTATTATATATATATATTTATATTACTTATATTATTTATATATTATATTATATATTATATTATATTATTTATGGGGACTCTATTTAAAACAAAACAAACATAAACTATAAAGAGCGACCTCTGTCGTAGCAAGACCGGTTTGCCAACGGAGGGAAAATAAGCTCTATCGGTTGCTATTGCTTGTACATTGCAGGCAGAGCGTAGAAGAAAAAGAGAGAAAGCCAGAGAGAGGTTAAGGCATGGATGTGAGTATAGGAACTGTACAACTTGTTAACCTTCCTGGAGCAATCTAATATATGGCAGCCGCAAAAGTGCCAACTCTGCCACATATCTTGAGAGCTTCTTTTTTTGATGACGGTTTGAGCCATCAATATGAGCCCACTGAGCCCCTTTTGGAGGAGGAAACAAAAAAAAAATAATAAAATCACACAGCCGAAGAAGCCAGAAAAACGCTACATAAATGAAAAAAAAAAAGAAATGTCGCATAAGCCGTCGCAGGACAAACTGCAAGGACACTTGAGGCTCAACAGCGGCCAAAAGTCCTTTGAAGTTGGATAAAAACTCGAGTCCTGTGGCCGGGCCAGTTTGTCTCCAAGGAAATACAAAAAATAAGATCGCCGACGAGAGGAGTGCGGAGTAAAATCAATCTGCGATAACCAATGGTAAGAATATGAGAGGCTTTATAATGCTATACAATAACAAATACAGGAAAGCGACTGCCAGAGTCCAGCGGAATACAGCTGAGGCTAAAGGAATAGTAGAGACAATATTAAAATAATATTTAAGAAATTTATAAAATAATATTAAATATATAAATTAAAGGTTCTCCTTTTTAAGCATTTATAGTTTTTAAACTAAAAACTTTAACCATATATTTGTATCCAAATGATGTACAATTCGTAAGAAAGAAGTTTATGATATTGGCTAGAAACATAAATTATGATATAATATTTTATAAAATGAATTCATTTTTATTGTTAATTTTACTACTATTTTAACCATATACATACATACATATATGAGCAGCATAATGAAATAAAAATAAAAGGAAATGTTTGGCTGTGGGAAATTGAATTGGAAACGCGCACACACCGAGACACACACACACGAATTGAATGGTGGAAAAAACCAATCAAATAAGGGAGAGTCAAACCAACTGGACTTCACCTGTCGCTTATTTCGTTCTTAATTTTAATTGAAATTTTGTACAGCGTCGTCGTCTCTCTCTTGGCCATTGTAGTTATATGCAGTGCTTCTCGTCTCTCGTTTAATTACAAGCGATTAAAATCTGTGAAAATTTATTAAATTCCATAAATCAGCACTGCTCCCCCCAGCTCGGTCAGCGGTCATTCCCCTGACAATTATAAATTATGCGTTCGTTGCCGGGCGCAGCAGCCACCTCCTCCTTGGCCACCGAAAAGGACGAAATGGCTTAACCACAAAATGTCACTTCACCCGCCTGCCTTGCCTGACTGACAATAACCGCTTTTTTAACGTTCCTGATTATGTAATTATATGGGTTTGGGTCGGCACACCCTCTCAACTTCATCCACCGAAATATAAGTAAGCGGTTACCCCATTTATATATCTTTTTATATCTATATCTATGTCTGTTCGGATTGCAGTTACCGGGACAACCTGTTTGAACTCGTGTGACCAGGAGACCGCAAATCCACATGGCCAATTAGAGGGCTTACATATCAATTGGGGCAATTCGTTGTTTAATTTTATTTTATTTTATTATACCAATATGAGAAGATGGGGTGTTATAAATAAAGGGTTACTATGCATATAAGTTTGCAAAATCATTGTAGGTTCTAGAAATACAAATAGGCTTTTATAAAATAATAATATTTATGGTAATATATTTTTTATTATTTTCTAACGACTTTTAAAGCAATAAAAAACAAAGTAAACGTAATCTAAATAAGATAAAAATAAATAATATATCTGTATGTGGAATGTAATCTCAGTATTTTTTTTAATTCAAGTTCCTGGCATTCTATTTGTATTATTTTATTATTTAGTTTCTAGAAATACAAATAGGCTTTTATAAAATAATAATATTTATGGTAATAAATTTATTATAATTTTCTAACGATTTTTAAAGTAATAAAAAGCAAAGTAAATGTAATCTAAATAAGATAAATATAAATAATATATCTGTATGCGGGATGTAGTCTCAGTATTTTTTTGTATTTCAAATTCCTGGCATTCTATTTTTATTATTTTATTATTTAGTTATTATAAGATTTTATTAATTATAAGATAAACAAGACAGAATATAAGAATCGCGCCAAATATTTTAATAAAACATTAAACTAAATACGATAAAAATATATAATATATATGTATCTGGGATGTAGTCTCAGTATATTTTTTTATATCAATTTCCTGGCATTCTATTTTTAATATTTTATTATTTATTTTTTATAAGATATTATTAATTATAAGATAAACAAGAAAGGAATATAAGAATCGCGCTATATAACTTAATATAACATTTAACTAAATACGATTTTACTTCAAATTCCTGGCATTATATTTTTATTATAACTAGAAAAGAATATAAGAATCGGAATTTATTGAATACTTATAAAATTGTATTAAGTTCGATGACGTTTATATTTCTAAAAAAGAATACATACCCTATTCCAAAATTCTCAACTTTTTGTAATTAGTTTATGGCCAAAAATGATTACAAAATATATTCGATTTAGCATATTTGTAGCTACAGATCCCACAATCGTGGCTAAACATTCATCACGACAAATTACAATGCCCGGCAATTGTGACCCGCAAGGAAAAAAACACGAAAACAAATGATACAATAAAAAAGTAGGAAAAGGAAAAAAAAAGAAACCGACCACAGACAGCAGTTAAATGATGCTACTTAGGCGATAAGAACCGAGCGAAAAAATCCAGCTCCAAAAGCTGGACAACCCCAAGCGCGTTATTTGTTTTGTGCGTCGTCCAAAACAATTTCCTTCCTTAATCACATGCTAACAGCGAGGGGGAGAGCCAAAAATTACATTTATCTGACCAAAGGACGAACAAATTAGGAAGAATCACAGAAAAAAATATTTATATATCCAGCTTTAGGTACACAGAATAAAGAGATTCCCGAAAAAGCTCAGAATTTTATACCTGAACTAAGCTTTTTAAGACTTAAGAATTTTAAGTATGAAGTCAAGATAAAATGGCTAAATTAATGATTTAGATTTAAAATGAAATAAATTATTGATTCATTCGTGAAAATCTTTAAAATAATTCTTTGATTTAAATATTATACATTTTCGAACACTATTTAAAAAAGGTGTTGAATTGAACAAAAGGTAGTTTGTAATAAAAAGAAAAGCATTGATTCATAAAATTAATAAATTTCTTTATAACTAATAATAATAAGTAAATAATAATAAATTAAATAAATAATAACAATAAGTAAATAATAATAAATTATACTAAGATCTAAGGACCTTTTTACTCGCTCTGTAGATATATGGAGTAGCCAGGGACTTCGTTTCTAATTGTAAAAGATAAAAAAGCAAGGCAAACCAACTTTGGGCTGCTCGGTCGACATTTCTCGTTAGACCCTGGTAACAACAAAAAAAAAAATGAACGGCGAAGATAAATGACAGGCAAGTTTCGGAGATGGGGCTGGCGTGGATTTAGGATCTGGCCAGGGAATAGCGCTGGGAATGGGGGCGACTCTGGGAGTGTGCGTGTGTGTGTGTAAAGACATTTGGCGGCAACTGTAGCATACATTCGAGTGTCTTTGGGCTTTCAGGACATTCTATGTATGCCAACAGCTTGTCGAGTGTTTCAGGGGTTCGTTTTTTTTCGCTTTTTTAGGTATTTGTGCTATCGATGTCGCCATAAGTTGTGCAAACCCCTTCAGATGTCGGCCGCCTCGTCCGCCTGCCACAATTTCCCCGACTCAGCACAGGCATCGCTCTCTGCTTGACCAAGTGCAAAATGTCAAGTTGATGTCCCTTTGATGTACGATCGGCTGGCCCGGCCGTATGTAAATTCGTTCAGAATGTTTTAATCGAAAAACACCACTAACCTAGGGCAAACAATAATCTCACTTCAAGCTGATTACTTTGTCTAATGCGACCTGACTTATCAGCAAGCCGGTCAGCTGCTGCATGGAATTAATTGAACTGGATTTTGCAGTCATATGCCAGTATTTCCTATTAACAATGGACAAATTATTTGAACTTGAGAAGTGCTATATTAAATTCTTGATTTCAGTCTGAGCTTAATATTTATATATAACATAATGTCACATACCATTTACCTCATCTATATATATCTATCTACATTATACTGTGGATCCAGCCTCACTGCAAGCCATCCATAACAAGCCCAACTGAGCCTTTTCTCATGGCAAATTATCGAAGATTAACGATAATTAAATTTACCAACCCTCATCGATGGGAATATCCCAGGGAACACCATCAGTATGGGCATTATAATTAAGAACCTACGGTTTTTGAGGTAATATGTCACTGGCCTCCTTATATCCAACTGCAAATTGAACAATAAAATAATTATCCGAAGAGATTTCATCATTTTTAGGGGCCAATGCGGGCAAAATCTATCAAGAAATCATTACTGATTATTGTAATTACAACTATCACTGAACTTGACCTCCATTTGAATATGCGGGTCTTTTACCTCTTATATGGCATGTAAATACATACCATTTAATGTAATTTCCTGGTGACTCTCACGTCCTTATTGTTCACAAGTTCTAGTTGAATTCCTTATGTTGGGGTCGGTCGATAGGGGAAGTACCAAAGGAAAGGCAATTTTTATTGGATTTTATTTTTATTGTCCTACATAAATTTATTTATTTTATGACATTTCTGGCTATTTTTTTTGGTTGTGGGTACATTGATATTTGACAGTTATTGCGGGTTCCGGAAACGCCCAGTTTTTCTGGTTCCTTTTTATGGAATGTGATTTTCCTTTTTGATTCTCTCTCTCTCTGTTTGTTTTACTTAGGAGGGAGTGTGACAAAAATTGTTTTAAGAGAATATTAAATTATAAGAAAATACTAGGTGGAGTCTGAATATAGTTGAAAAATAATACATTTAAATCAAACATATTTTTGTGCACTTCAGGAAAAGCCTCTCACTTACATTTTATAATTTTAGAATTAAATATTTCTTCTATATTTTCTTGTATATTTTTTTAGAGATACATATAAAAATTGGTTTATTACATTAATTTAAAAATTATTTCATTACATTTTTCATTAATGGTTGATAGAAATTAGATAGAAAAATGTAATTGTACATTGCTTTAGTAATAATTTTAAAATTATTGTTAAAAACTATGATTACAGCTTTATTTAAGAGCGAAAAATCTTTTTTAAATAATATCAAATTCATAAAAGCGATTTAAATGAAATCGAGAAGTTAAAGTACAAAGTATACGTCTGTTTAAAGTGGCATCAAAGAATCCTAAAATAATATAATCGTGGGTGGCTAATGAATTTTTCCATTGCAGGACTTCTGGCTGATGAAGCTCGTCCAATGCTCCACGGGTCAAGGATATTAAATCTTGTACAACACCCTCATAAACAGCTTTAACCCCCACCCAGTGGCCCAACCCCAAGCCAGTCGTAAAAAATCAGGGAGCGCACGTGTCCATTTTTTGTTCCGAACCTTTTATATGATTTTTTGGCCGCTTGCATGTCCAGGGCCGAGATGCGTGAATAATTTTGTTGCAGGACCTTTGGTCACGCTGTGAATCAATCTTGCGGCCACCGGAAGTAAACAACAAACCCCCAACAGAAGCGCTGAATATGGGAATTAATGGATGCAATTTTCGAATATTTTACGAGCCAGTTGGCTGGCAAACTTTTCAGCCTGAACATTCTTAAAGCCTCATGGCCTGGCCTGGAACAAAATGGAGCAGCTCTCATCCTCCTGGGTTGTGTATACTTTTTTTGGGGGGTCAAAGCGAAGGGCGAACTATTAGCGTTTAGTGCGCATGTTTAAGGACGAAATCCCCGCCAACAGGGAGTGGAGCAAGCAGCAACACTTCAGAGTGGTTGCAACCCTGAGTTACTTTTCCTACCGCGCGTCCTTTTTTGCGCCATTTGTATTGGCATTTGGCAGCGCGTGCTCCAATAAGAACAAAAGGAATTCCCTCACTCCCTGCCAGCTTCCGCCAATTTTGTTTGTTTGTTTTTTTTTTCGGTTTTTTTTTTTTTTTGCGGAACTTCCCAGTCGGGAGGCAGACAGGACCAACCAATGGTTATTGGAGTGGCAATGGGGGCTCTAGAGTGGAAAGAGGTTTACCTTTTTATAACCCTAGGCCTACTTAATTATACCGTTTTCACAGCTTCTCGCCAAGCAAAAGTAAGTGAAGGAGTCACCTTTTTTTAGTGCTTTAATTTTTTTTTAATATATAATTATAAATGTATTATTAAGAACATGTATCAGCTAATTCTTAGCCTGATGTTTATTTTAATTTATATTTTATGTCGATCTAAACATCTTTAAAACAATTTTTAAAATAAATCTTTATTATATATATATATATATATGTGTATATTAAAGATATTCTACTTTATATTTATACTTTATTCAACTTTTGCCTAAGAAAATATATTTAGATTTCATATACCATGGCTTGTATTTATATTATTAGGTGTGCCTTACACTCATATTAATCTGTAGGGAATTTTATGTTTTGCAAAAAATGATTAAATGTAACGTTATAAGTTTATAAATAAATATTTCTTGAAAACCTTTCAATTTACTTTCCTAAAACTATTAAATCCCGTTAGGGTAATACTATAAAATTCTTGTAAAGAAATAATTGCTTAAGGCAGATACTTTATTTTGTACTTTATAGATATATATATAGACTTTCATTACTACAACTAATGTTTTAAATTAATCTTTTAAGGTTGCAGCATAAGGATTTCCAAGCCTTAAAATGAATTAAATAATCACTGCTTCAAAATATATTTCCTATAAGACAATTTTCATTTGGAAAACTTTGCAGACCTATTTAAAAACACTTGAAAACAAGCCCCGCAATCGCATTTATAAAAGCATGTGGTCAGGGCCCGATCATTCCCCTCCCAATTTGCATAAACCACAAGAATACACCCACAACATGGCACCCTGTGCGGGGAGTCGGAACCACAGCAACAACCTATCGCCGGCCTCATCAGCATCATGAATGAATCTGTCATATTATTTCGGCAATGATGTTGACAACGAGAACAACAACAACAACAACCACAGCGGCGGCAGCTCCGTTTACAGCTTCGAAAAATCCCCCAGTGTGCAATATTTATCATGTCACATAATATTTTTCTGGCATTTGCACGTCACCTCCACTCCCAGGGCCGGCAAACACAGAGATGTGTCTAGGACTTGCCCCTCCCTTGAGTTCGGGCTTAAGCAGCTGATACAGGGCGCACACAACCCCTTCACTAACCCAACGATGTGGGCGGCGGCTGAGAGGGAGGAGGCAGCGGCGGTTGGTTGCCAGCCATCAATTGCAGTCATCAACCACCGCCGTCAGGACGTCTGCCTGATATCACTGGGAAACTTCAACACTCTGTTGCACTCAGAAAAAAACTAACTTCCTGCTTATAAAAGGGTTCCTTAAAATTGATTAAATAACTTTGTTTTTAGGGAAAAGAGTGTACAATAAATAGTTTTGTTCAAAGCCTATATAATTATAATATATATATTATATATAATTATATATATATGTCACTTTTTTTGTTCCGTGTACCTCCCACCAAAGCAAAACTCAGCCACGAATAACGGTGCTCATTGAATTTTCTGCTGATTTCATTTCGACTTCTTTTGCTCCGCTGGGAACCAACTTAAGGGGGGTGTGGGTGGTATAGGAAGGGGGTGGCTGGGTGTTTGGGTGATTGGGTGATTGTTGTTGTCGCAGCTTCTGTTTTGCCTGTTAATATTTTTGGCAATTGTCGCTTCCCCTGCTCCCCTCCGCACTTCCCCTTGGGAGCAAATTAATGAGGTCTTTCCCTTCTCGTCCCGAAATGGAAATTACTTAAAAATTTCACTAGCTCTTGGTGTTTTTCCAGTTATTGCATTATCACACCATTTAGAGATATATTTTGACATAATCACAGTGCTAAATTGTAAAAAATTATCTTAAATAATATACTTAAGAGCAATATAACTTATATAAATAACTACAGGATCTACTGTTATGATATTATAATTTTTTGATGTTGCATATATGTATTCAGAAGAGCCTAAAAATTATATACAAATTAAATTATTAATTATTGCTGGAAGCATCGCTTCTTAAATCGGTTTGGAAAATACACTTATGGAAATGCTACCAAAAATATATAATAAGAATAATAAGTAATAAATAATAACTATATGATATCATTTGAAAATGTGTCTAAAAATCATATTTGCACTGAAATTGGTACCTTCAATATTTAATTGCACGATAATCCAGATTTGCTTAGAGCTGAGACTTTCAATTTTGACTCCTTCTGACTTGGGTTAACTTCCGTAAACTGTGGTTAACTTCCAAGATGTTATTCCTGGCTAACTCTGAAAGCCAGCGCTGCTTGTCGTCCAAGTGTCCGCCACTCGTTCGCTCCCCTTAGAATTTTCATCCATCAACACCTGAGCAGAATGGCGGCAGAACCGACCCGGCTGCGCTGGAGAAGATGGGAAAGAATGTCGCCGAGTGCCGAGGACGACGGACCGCACTTGAGGCGCTCCAGAGAAGCGGAACGCGGCAAAGAAGGAGCGGCAGCTGGCCAAGTACCGCGTCGCCATCATCATCGACACAGCGGCAGCGTCGTCGTCGTCCTTCCTGGCAACACTCTCAATTAAAATGTCCTCGCTTGGTAAGCGTGAGCGTTCAAGAGGCCATGAAAACTCCTTATTACACAGTGTCAGCGGTCCGCCCACACTGAAAGATGTTCTGGGATTTTATTATTATTTATTATTATGGATTCTTAAGATTAAAAACAGTTACCAAAACAAATCAAATTTGTTATGAATTAAGAGCCTTGAAACACATAAATGCATATGCTTAAATAATATTTTTTTACATTTCCAGAATAACAAAGAATTGGCTTTTTTCACAAATTTTCGTATCGTTTTTTCCAGTGCAATTTACCACCCATACCCAACCCACATCGTGGGTTAAAGCGCACCACAGTCGCGAACAGCTTCTAACCCGAACCCGCGAGGGTTCTTGGCACCTACGTGTTAATAACGCGAAATGCGGTGAAATTTTTGTATTTTCAAGCACGCACTCGAGAGTGCCACGCCCCTGAGTCCTTGCCGCCCACCGCCCAACCACCGGCCAAGCTTGAAACAGCAAACCCTCCACGGAGCAAAAGTAGAAAATAAAAATTGCAGCAAAGCAGAAATCATTGAGTGAGTTGGCAACACTTGGTGGCCCAAAAGGAGATTCGTTTGCGGAAGTCAGAGGGGGTAGTTTGGATGCCGACTAAAAAACACTTTAAAGAAATGGAAAATTTTGTTTTAATTTTCTGTTTCCTTTTTTGGAAATTCGAAACACTTCAAATATTTGGAGAGACGAGGGCCCACAGCCAAAATGTTGGGACAAGTTGACGCCAATCGAAGAGAAGCCGGAGAATGGACATGGGAAATTTTAAACCCACTTGCCAGCTGCCTAAAGGGCAGCACTTAAAAGGACCTCCTCCACCTCCCAGCCCTTAGCCCATGTTTACTTCTGCAATATTGACATGAAAATATTTACACAAAAATACAAATCGCGACCTCACTCTCATCCTTCTCCTGGGGGCGGCGAAAGTTTCAATTGCTTGACTTTCAATACCCTAAAAAGGAGTATGTTCTACAGTTTTAAAGACTAAAATCATCAAATAAATTTAAAAAATTAACATTGGTTTTGTACAAATATATTATATAAATTATAAGAAAGGATTAGTTACCTAATCCATAAATTTATATTTCAAGAGTTGATATAAATGTAACTGATTAACCTTTAATGTTTCAGATAAATGTATCCTGAATATTCATCAACGTTTTCATAGATTTCAAGTATTTTTTATAGACAATTAAAATCATTTTTTGTGTAAATAAATTAAATAAATTAACAATGGTTTTTTACAAATATATTATATAAATTATAGGAAAGAGTTACCTAATCAATAATTTCATATTTCAAGAGTTGGTATAGATGTAACTGCTTAACCTTTAAAGTTTCAGAAAAGTTTATCCAGACTCTTCATCAACTTTTCATAGATATCAAGTACTTTTTATAGACAATTAAAAGATTTAAAATATATGAAATAAATATCATGTTTTATTTTCATAGCTAATTGGTTTTTCATTGATTTAATTTAACAGAAATCCATTTATTTATCTAAAGAGTATCCATTTATCCATTTATATATCTAAAGAGTATTTCCATAACCTATACTTTTCTGGGCCTCCTTAGACTTTGTGTACTTTCGTGTGGCCTGTGTGTTGTGTCTGCTTGTCGTCTACAATTTCCACATGTGGCTTTTCCTTGAAAGGTTTTTGCTGCTGCGGAAAAGTTTCGTCGCTGCAGCTGGAGGGCACCAATAAACGTCAGACGCGTGTCAGGGCGCGTCCTTTGTACACTGACACCTCTATGGCTGATTTGATCCGAACTTTGGGGCAACTTCAAGAGCGGAGCGATGGCTTCAAGTAGGCAGGACAGGTGAGAGACTGCAGAGGGATGTACAGGTGAACAGGATGTTCTCGGCCACGGTGTGGCTGTCAGCTGCGATTGGACAAATCGGCAAAGTTATTCCTCGGAGTTCTAGTGGTTAAGACTTGTGTACATTGTCGAGAACGGTAAAGGAAGGAAATTTGTCGGCAAATTATCTAATGGGAAAGACTGGATTGTAAAATAAAGTATAGCTATTTGGCTGTAGATATTGTATATATATTTGGTAAACAAAATGTTTAAAAGGGAAGTATTTGATTAAAACAATTTACGAATTGAAAGCAGTATAGATTTGTGAAATTACCCCCAAATATATTCTATCTGTTTCTATTGATAATGTATTTATTGAGAATTGTAGGTAATTATAACAAGTTCTTGCTAAAAGTATTTCATAAAAACTAAGCTATATCTATATATATTTATACGTAGAAAGCTATATGTATTTCCCCCGATTTCCATTTTTGCCTTGTTCACTGAAAACTTAATTATTTAAAATTGTTTTTCACAACCTCCTCCCTCCAGCTCTTATCAGACGAAGGAACAGCAAACACAGACGTTTGGAATTAAAGAAAAAAATAAATCTCATTGACTAATAAAATTAAACTGATAACCTAACTAAATCAAACATGTCGCCGGACATGGGTTCGACCCCTTTTTCCCCCTGCGGACATGCCACCCGGCTCTAAGTCCCCTCGTTCTTGAGGCCTGAAGAGCTGCGAATCTAGAACTGGAAACTTATGTCAGCGGCACGCGTCGGCGGCACGTGACCCCGACAAGAAAATCACGCTCAAGATCGCCCAGCGGACAGTCAGGGGCGCAAGTGGGGTGGTCTGGGCGGGGGTCGTTAGGGGGGAGAGGTGACGAATGCTCGTGTACAGATGCTTTTAAATTTAAATCGAATCAAATTGATTTGCTTACAGTTCCAGTTTCAGTTTTCAGTTTCAGTTCGGCGCGAGCCTGCTGCACTCGCAAAAAAACAATCAATCAATTTCAAATATTACACTTAAATTTAGCACACTTTTTGTGAAATTATACTATAGGGGGTGCTAATACCAAGGGGGCTTTTAAATTCACTTATAAGGTTTTAAAATGTTTAAAAAAAATCCATGAATTTGTTACCACTCACATTCTATTGCCTACTTTTTAGGGCACACTTTTTAAACGAATTGTAAACCCTTTAATTTTGAATAGATCAGTTAAATTAAATGTCTGTTTATATATATTATATGGCTTACCAAAATTATGTAAATAAGATAGAACATATTTTACAATTAACTTATATATTGATATTAATTTAAATTATACTATTGCACATTCTAGGCAAATAATGAACCGATTTGAAATTCCCAGCGACTTTATAATATCCTAGTCCTATTTAGTTCAGTGTAGTTTTAACTTTAAGGTACACCTTTTTAACTAATTGTAAACCCTTTAATTTTAAATAGATCAATTAAATTAAATGTCTGTTTATATATATTATATGGCTTAACAAAATTATATAAATAAGAAAGAACATATTTTACAATTAACTTATATATTGATATTAATTTAAATTATACTATT
>VNKC01000223.1:0-87424 GCA_008042775.1 Drosophila pectinifera
TTCTGAAGAGCATAATTTGGCCAAAAATGGAATGACAGACAAATGCCGTATATTGTGGGATTCGCCGTTAAAAGCTTAATTATTTAGGAATAAATAATGAAAAAAACAAAGAAAAAAAATTTTGGTCGATTTTTGAAAAAATGATAAGGGGTTACATCATTAAAATTGTCAAAAATTGGCAAAAATTTAATTTTTTATAATTCCTAAATTTGAAATGCAGATTAATTAACCAAATAAAACCCAACATAGAAATGCTTTCCGATTTGAAATTAAGGTTGATTTGGCCAAGTTATGGTTATTTTTATTTTTTAGGGCCCAAAAATCCGCATTTGATGTTTTCTGAAGAGCATAATTTGGCCACAAATTGAATGACAGCCAAATGCCGTTTATATTCGGAATCGCCGCTAAAGTCTTAATTATTTAATAATAAAATATTGAAATAAAAAGTTTTTGGGCGATTTTTGAAAAAAAATGGAAGGGCTTACATCATTAAAATTTTCAAAAATGGACAAAAAATTAATTGTTTTATATTTCTAAAGTCGATATGCAGATTAATTAACCAAATAAAATCCAACATAGATCTGCTTTCCATTGTGAAATTAAGGCTGATTTGGGTAAGTTATGGTTATTTTTAACTCTAATTTGTTCAAAAAAATGACATTATAAAAATAACGATAACGATCCAAGAAAAATTTTAAGTTTTAAGTTTGATTTGTGACCTGTATTTTACAGTAAAAATATCTCTGATATTTAAATTGTCTATTTAATTCGTTTAGTGACTTGTCCAATGCTGTCAGTTTACAATGGATTAAGTCTCTCTAAACACTGTCGGTGTATTATGCCCAGGTAAGCCAGCTATTGTTCCCCTTCAACAATTGTCACTGAAGGGCTTAAAGTCTCTATTGAGTCGATGGAGTAAATGCGACCAATTAAGCCACGCCAACGGCTTTAATAGCTTGCCTATATATCCATGGCAATTTATGCATCCATTCTGCGTTGTTTTTGGCGCTCTGTTTAGCCCTGTTGCTGGCGGCCACGGGAAAAACAACAAAGCCAGGCAGGTGGGCAGGCGGCGGCGTCAACATTCCACAACAACAGCTGCAATATGTGCCAGCAACAGTTGCTCAGGGCCACCTCAGACCGCCCGAAGCCGCCCATACACCACCCAGCACACCCACGCCCCCGTGGACTCCACAACCACCTATTGCGAACTAAATTTATACAACGCTGACTGTAATTTGCGTTATTAAAATGGCGTCAGTTGCTTACCAAAGCGAAAAGTTTCGCCCACGCCCACTCCGCGGAGGAGGAGGTCCTTGTCACCGGAGTCCCGAGTCCTGCGCTGCTGCTGGTCTTTCCACGCTTCTTTAATTGCGTTTGAGCTGCGCTACGCACCGACAGGGAGTGACCCCCAGAGCTGAAAACAGAAGGCGACTAAATTGAGATTTATGTCGGCGAATTTCGTATTTTTCGCCAGGACACAAATCGGATATTTAGCAGGAAACGAGTGAGTAAATAAATTAGGATTTGGCGAAAGGTATTGGCCGTAGTTTGTGATCTTTAAGCTAGGTTTGTAACCATAACAGGTTACCGAATTAAATACTTAATGATACTTTACGGTTTGTACTCCATAAATGTCTTTAGAGTTTGGAAATCTTTGGAATATAAATGCTAAGAAAATGGGAAGATATTTTTATGATTAAGCTATTTTTTTTCATAGTTTAAGACACATTTCTAAGGGAATTTAATATGGCTTTTGTAAAGCTCTTTTGAATGCCATGTATGCTTTAAGTCTTAACTCATACTTCTCCCCATCTTAGTTTATTTATAGACAATATCTCACAGAGAATGCCACCCTGTGTCCTTCACTCGTTGTGGAATTACAAGCCATTAAGTCCCTTGAACACTGACCTACAGAGGTTTCCTAAACTGCTCTAGCCGAAGCCCCAAGGGAGCCACCACCAGGCAGTATGCCTTGGCTTTTTCGCCTTTGTGACATGGCCGCCAAGCAACAAGTTGGCTAAGGCCGCCCCACTTAGCCGTCCTTGGGGGCTGCCGCCAGCCACCAGCCACCCCAGTTGTCAGCCCCCCGTGCCATCAGTCAAACTACGTTGGCCATGTTTCATTTCTGCTGATGGTGTGAACTTTTCACTTTCCCGCCAGCCATTCGACTCGCACTGATCGATATCAATTGATTGAGCTCGACTCTGGGCCAGGAGTCGCGTATTTCGCATTCGATTAACAAAGGAATTTCCAAGCTGCCAGCAAATTATGACCCCAACTTCCTTTCTAGCACATTATTCAGAGTTAATTACTTTGTCAAATAAAGCGTTTTTAGCCTACGGACAGCATTGTTCTCCCGGCGGCTCAGCGGCGTGAAAATTCAATTAACTTGGCCTGGTAAATAGACTTGGTCGTAGAGCGAAATCTGTCTGCCAAACTATTTGCATTGAACATTTAACAACAAGGACGTTGGGGGCAGGACCAAAAAACAACGACAACAATGACAATGGCAATGGCTGGTTTGTCGCGATTTTTGCGTCATTTACTCAAGTTTATGTTAAGACCACTTGTCGTCCCGGCAAATTGTTCTAATTAAGAAGACCAAGTTGGCCGACAGGGAGAAGGGACGGAGAGGCGGAGTGGAGGCGTTCGGGCAGGTAAAATGCCAAATTAAAATCGTAATGAAGCACTTAAGTTGTGTTTTCGCAGACCTTTTTTGATTGCCTTAAGAAAGGGTCTCTCGAATTCAAAAGGAAGTAGAAGAGTATTTAACTTTAGAGCTAAGGATATTTAGTTTAAGTCCACAAACTCATGTAATATTTCTCTATCGGCTCTTGGAATATAAAATAAATATATTTAGGACACATTGTCATTGCTTTTGCCTCTCTATAATTTTTTAAGAAAGTGTATTTGAGTGTATTAAGGACTTCTTGCACCACCTTATTTGGTTGACACCTTTTTACCGTCATCTTGCCATCTCGCTCGCCAGGAGATGCAAAAACGGATGAGGCCGAGGATTTGAGATTCAAGTGTCCCCGGCATTAGCCTCAAGTTCCTCAAGGAAGACAGCCCTTCTTGGGGCTTCCACATAATTAAGTTGTAGCCATTGAAAGTGCGCAAAGGAGTCCGTAGTCCTTGGCACTTGGTCGTTCTCCCGGCCATCGCCATTAATTGAGTGTCATGGCGAATGCAAAATAAGCTTACGCATTTAGTTGACATAACCGTCAGGGATAAACTGCCAGCTGGTCATCCAACTCACTGACAGTTGCCCCTGCAGTTGGCCATTTCGCAAAATATATTTCTAAGCTAATCTAATGGCAAGCATTTAGCCTGGTTTTTTTACCAGTTCGTTACTGAAGCAGATGTTATGAAGCATTGATGTGGGAGTGTATTTTTCCCATCCTTATAAGTTACCTTTAAAATATTAAGTATACGTAATATATTAAGTATACGCAACCCAAACTTTTAAAAATAAGAGTGTATATTAAGAAGTTTTTAGGTGATTTTTTTGCAAAAAAAAATAAATTGATTTATATGCAATCACTGAATAAATATAATAGAATATTAGAGTACTTATGGTTTGGATTTCTGAGAATGTGTTAAACCATGAAGGTCATGCTGAAGATGCAAAGAAAATTCAGAGGAAATTCTGGAGGTTTAGGATCTCTTATGCTCCTGAAATAAAAATATCTAATTCTTAGTAAATATATTAATCATATTTTCTAGAAAACTCTAATCTGTTTATAGGCATTCGAAATAAATATTAAGTATACGCAATACACACTTCTAAAATAGATTTATTAAGTAGAGAATTTTTAAGGGGAATTGGTTGCAGAAAAAAATAAAAAGATTTATGAGCTGTTCCTAAATACATTTTAAAAATAAAAATATAATAAGTTAAAGAATTTTGTTGAGTAACACACGCTCTTATGCTATTATCTAATTCTAAGTAAATATAATAATCATATTTTCAAGAAAACTCTGTTCTTTTCTTAGGCATAACCTTTGAAATAAAGTAGGTATCAAAATACGCATTGAGTTTTAGTGAGCAGGATAACTCGGAGTCAGCATATTCTAACGTACTCTACCATTAGGATTTTTTTATTGACCCGCCCTGCTAGTCTGATCCTCTGACCCCGCGACCTGACCTGACCGTGGGTCAATATTGGTTTGCTTTACTGCGCTCGGTTTGATTTTGTTTGCACTGGCTGCGAGCGGGCCGGGTGAAAACTTTCGCCGCAAGACTCTCACACGCGCAGGACTCGGCGAGGATGTGTGCAAATGTCGGGGATATTCCATGGTTAAACAAAAGCATTTGCATGAAAATGTTTTACTTTTGCTAGGAGTTTTCTGTGTGCCGGGGTGACGACGTGCGAGGGGAGCAAATGGCTGGGAAAAAAGCGAGACTGCAGAGGGGCTCTAGCTCACCAGTTTGTTTGCTTTGTGTTTTGTTTTCCTTTTTATTTCTGCGAGGCTAATTGATGCCGAGAAAGTAGGCAGAACACATTTCTGCCAACAGATGCCCCAAAAAAAATAAATATATGTTTATAAAAGTTATAATCACTTGAAATTTTCTTTAAAGAAGAGATTTAAAGGGTTTTTTTTTGGGTTTTGCAGCTTAAAAGAGTACGAAATTGCACAGAATTGTTTAGGAAGATTTTAAAGAATATATGATTATAGCATGCTTAAAAAATACACTTAATGAAATAAATCAAATATTACTTTAATATATGTAATTATCTCATTAAATTTTGTATATATTTAGCAAATTGCTTCTATGTTCTAATTAATAAGTAATAAAAAACATTTAATCTCCATTAGTTTCCTCAAAACACTAATAAATCTTCGTATATCACAGCGCAATTCAGCCCTAAAAGAAGGCTAAGCTACCCAAAAGAACTCGCAGGAAAAATGCTAAAAGCGCCTTCACCGCTTGTAAAATGGAAAACTTAATCTGAAAAAATCAATCTGCAATAAAAATAAAATTAAGCAACGGCTCGTGAAAATGCCGGAGACGGCGGACGGGCCCCAAAAGGGCAGAGAGTAATGGCGAAGCTGGATCCGGAGACAGGGAGACACATAAAGAGGAGCCGAGGCCGGAGAAAAATGGACGCTGGCAGGACCCTTGGCCGAAGGCGAAAGGTGTGTGTCAGGATTACGCGGCATTTCGGCATTTCGTGTACCCCAGAATGGCGGCGAGGACCGAGGGTCCAAAGGATATTCATAAATAAATATCTGCAGGCATACAAATTGATAAGCTGCCAGCCAGCCATCCCGGCAGGCAGGTCCTCGTTGTCTGTCATGAGTCCTGGCCCATAAGCCCCCTGCAACACACACACAGAAGCACCAACAATACCCAGGCCCGAATCCGACTCCGACCCCGGCATCTTAATCGACAGACGCTGCATACCTTTTCCGAGTCCTGCGAAAATCGCCAGTCAACATCCCGGCTTCCAGTGGCAAGGCCTCAACCCAAGCCTCCTTCGATGACTGGCTGGCTAACAGGTAAACATTGACTACACTGGCAGAAGAAATAGCTGGAAATAGTTGGAAAAATATACAAGGTAAGAAGACTGAAGATATGTTTTAAAATTAATTAATATAGTACTTTACATAAGTCTAATTTTATGGCGTATTTAATAAGTATTTCTCGCTGAGACTTGAGCCAAGTAAAATAAATCTATTATACATGTTTATTGCTCAGTGATAACTCAAGGAATAACCCTTACTACTAAAATATTTTATTAAATATACTTAAAGGAAATAAAATAATATTTGAAATTATTTTTATAAGATACATATATAGGTGTTAACTTCACTTATTATGGCCTTGCCCTAAGGACTTTCGTTTAGGTCTAAAAAAGAACTGAAGGCTTATTTTGAGTCAAATAAATAAATATATATATATAAGATATCACCGATTTATGGATTAATTAATCGTTGATTTATAGTTTGCTTTTTTCTCCAAGTTTACCGCGTGTGTGTGCGTTTCCTGTGGCAGCATTCGAATGCCGTTCGTCCTTCAACAGGCGCTGCTGCTCCTTTCACACGCAATGAAACGCCACTCTCCGCCATATCTTAGTTTCCCCCTTCCGCCGCGCAGTGGCACATTTTCCTTTTGCTGCCTCCTCAGCGTATTTTTTCTGCTTCTGCCTTTTCCCCAGCCTAAGCTCGATTTTCCCGCCGCCCCGCCGTTTTTTTTTCTTTGGGACCCATTGAATTTTATTGTGCGCTCAAATTGTTTTGGTATTCAAGCTTAAAGCACGCGACTGGCTTGCCTCTGTGCCTTGTGGTTGTTGCTCCTGCTCCGGCTCCTGTTCGCTTTGTGTGTTGTTGTTGCAGGTCCTTTGAGTGCGCCGTGTGTGAGTGTGCGATGTTTTCGTCGTCCCTGGCGATGTTCTCCTGCCTTCCAGCGTATCCTGTTGCTTGTGAAAACGCAACCAGTTGAACATTTCCAGTGGCGACTCTCTGGGCCTCGGCTGTCCTCGGGTTTCAATGTCGTCCTTCGAGGCTCTCTCGGCGAAGGCAAAGAGTCCTTGCCCAGTGTTCGCTCTCGCTCTCCTCTCTCTCTCTGTGTTGCCTGGCACATGTTTAACGCGCAATTATTTTGGTCCTGTTGCGCTTTTTCCCTCGTCTGTGTGAGCTCGAGTGCCCAGTGCCTTGGTGCCTTAGTTGGTATTCAGGCGAAGTCAATTCGAAGCTGCTAAAATAACGCAATTAATTCGGGGACTTAGGCACTGCTTTTAACGTATTTTGGAGAATATTTCATATTATAAACCTTTCTTAACTTTATTTCTGTTTTTTTTTTTAGACTCTACATTAAAATATATCTAACAGAGAGTTATTGTTTTGATTTCTCTAAATTATAGAATATTTAAGCATTATTAAACTGCGCTTACCTATGATATTTAGCAAATATTATAAACTATTATTTAGTAATTGCCAAAAACTAATAATGATGAATCGCGCTTTGTGCTTTATTTTCCCTTGTATAATTTTATATGCATATTTCCCAATAATATTAGATATAAGATATTATCATTGAATCATTGATTAAATATTAAGCAACAAATTATTTCAATTTTTCCTTAATTTTTAAAAACCAAGAGTAAGTTGTGAAATGGAAACCAAGTAATTTAGCTGCAGAAAATCATATACTGCTATAGCCTTGGAATTTAAGTTTCTCTCCCATTTTCATATAATTTATTCCTATTCCTAAGGAACCTATAAAAATAATCGGATATTTAAATTTATCTATCAGAAAAATATTTCTTTAATATTGCTCTAATCATTGATTTATACTATCAAGAATTATCTGCTAATTCTCAATTCAAAATTAGTGTTATTTCTATCAAAACACTACCACTTTCCCTCCCCAAAGAACCTTACAAATATAACCATCATGAGGCCGTACATCAACATCATTATATCCTGTCCTGTCCTGTCCTGTCCTGTGTCCTGGCATGCAACAATTATGAAAAGTCTCCACTTGGGTACATTTTCTGGCCGCCGTGCCGTGCCGCGAGCTCGTGTAGAGTGAAAGTCGGGCTTTCACTGCGGGAGAAGGAAATTCGGAGAGAGCGCGCACCCAAGGCAAGTGCGTGGGCGTGGGGGGCGGGGCCAGCAGGACACAGTCGGCAGCAGCTGCCTGCATCCGCATCCACTGGCACAGCCACATCCACATCCAGGGAAATCGCTTAGCTGTTGCTTTCGTGCGACTTCGCAAGGTGGAAATTGATATTACTTTTTAATGCTGGGCCAGCTGGCAGGCAGTCGTCCTTCCAGTGTGCGACAGAGAGAGGGGCAGGCCGCCACGGAGAGAGAGTGAGAGTGAGTGAGAGAGGCGCAGGAGGCACGCCGAAGGACCAAATGCGAAGGACCAGCCTCGTCACAGTTCGAGTTGAGCCGTCTCGCGAGCAGGACACCAAGCGCGGAGGCTGACAACAGATCCTGGCCAAGATCCCCAACAAAGCTGTAGCCAGGAGCTGTTCCTAGCTGACTTCCCGGCCAAAGGTGTGCGTGTGCGTGTGTGCGTGTGCGCGAGTGAGTGTGCGAGTGTGCTGAGGTGTACAAGTACCAGCCATCGAAGTGTCGGAAAATCCTCTCGAAACCAACTTTAAAACGCGCGCTTAACACACGCTACCTGAGAAAATACATTTCCCCAAAAACAACCAAAAGTTCTCTGAAAAATTACCAACTAAAAAAAGGCGCAGAAATTATACCTTAACCAGGTGAGTGCTACGCTGTCAAAACTCTTGTTTTGTTGGCCGAAAGACTCGCGTGGCAGGCTAGCAAATAGTTTAATTTCCGGACGAGCCATCAGGCGCACTTCCGGTTTCAGTTTTATTTCCTGCTCCGCGTTCACTGCTCATTCACATGTGCAAAAATATTATATACATATATCGGTCGGGGGCTCCCTCCCGATATGATTGTAAATTAATTTCATAAAAATGTCCGTACCTTCATTCGTTTTAGGCTATTGATTTTTGGAGGCTCCTGTTGTTTCTATTGGCCAAAACAAATTTGGTTTATCGTTTTGTCTGTTGACTTCTGGTAAACAAGGTGTTCTTGGGGCTGAAGATTAATGTTTTTAAATTGGAAAATATGAGGCCAAGCAGGCTATTGATTTTAGATGGCCTAAGCTCCTTGTTTTTATTGCAAAATAAATTCTCGTTGAACTGTGGCCAGGTGGGGTGGTCTTCTGGTTGTTTATTTATTTTCCAAAACTAGATAAGGAGAGAGAGTTTTTCTACCTTGTTATTGAGCTCATTTTCTGCTAAATTTAATTATTTAGCACTTAATTTCAAGGTTTCTTGCTTAGGAAACAAAGGATTATAGATCATTATTAATGTTGCTTGCAAAAAAATTCCAGACAAAATCACAATTCAATGACTATTGATTTTTTTGAAAGAAGAGGGTCTGAACTCCTTGATGCCTGCTGCAAAAACTAATTCAAAATGTATTAACCAGGCTTAGTGGGACGGAGCCACGAGCCCTCCGGGGGATTAGAGAAAAGACGGGCGGCCCAACGCCTCTCGCCCTCGCCGAAATAAAACAACTTAATGAAGCAAGAAATTGAAAACATTATCAAGGCGATTAATTATTGATACTTTGATGTCGCTGCCAGCCCCCAGCTGTCCCCCACCGCCCCGCGCCTAATTAATTTATAATTAAGTTAATCATTTGCCGGAGGCGAGAGAGAAAGCAGCTTAAACAGCAGCAGCAGCCACCACTCTAATTTTTCCTTGTTTTACGAGGCCAGCTTTAGGATACGACGATAGAAAAGGTGGTGATTAAGGCACCTCACCGAATATCGAATAAAATTTAGAGAACTTTTATAGGAACTTTCGACATTTTAAGACCGAGTGCTGCAATTGCCCAATTTTCGATAAGAACCCATTTTATTTTCTGTATTTTTTGCGTGGGTTTGGGCCAACTTTAAGCTGTCTCCGGCACCTGGGCCAGCGATTCCGGCGATTGAGACTTTATGAACGTGACCCGCCTGCCGTATCGATGGCAATCAGCCGGAGCTCAGGCCACGGAGTGTGAGGCTTGGCTAATGCCTCCGGGCCCTGGACTGCGCCTGGCCAACTGTCATTACTCTTGGCCGCTAATCCCGGCCAAAGTTTACCCTGCTCCACTCTCGAAGGAAAGCAACCCAGGCGACGACCCGAAAACCCACTCTGATCCTTGGACTTACACCTGTCCGCCTGTCTGGCCAAGGTCTGCTCCCGAGTGCTTTCATTATGCCATTTTAATTTAGATTCCTATCAATCAGACTAAGCAATTTGGTATAAAAAATAACGAAAAATATTAGCCATTAAGGTCAGAGGCATTAGCTTCATATCGGCTAGATTTTTATTACAGAAACTTAATTTCAGGGGAGTCTCCCACCTCATCCACATGGGTGGTGAAAATTAAGCTTGGAACATTGGAAAATTGAAAGCTTGTCTCATAACATTAATATCCTTTAAATGTTTACTGGCATTTGCCATTAGAATTTGCATTTTTCCACTGGGAACTTGTGGCGTTCATTGATTTTCCCAATTTAATTATACTAAAATGCTGGTGATATCACACATGGTTTTCCCTCGGGAGGATAATATTCTGTAATGTCATTTGCATAGAAATTTTAGTCAGATTGAAAACTTTTTTATTAAGAGGCTAATGCAATTTGTAGCAAACTAATAACAACTAGTTTTATATTATAGAGGTTTTAATATTGTAGTTTAAATTATTTGTAATATAATTTGGAAATTTAATGTCAATGCTTAACATTCAGCAATAATAAGACTGTTTAATAAGATATATTTAATCTAAGGTTTCTGTCCCGTTGGATAATATTTAATAAGAACTTTAACTTTTTTCTTGTCAAGGCACAGGCTATTTTCTGTTTTCACTAGTTGGATAATATATAATAATAACATTTATTTACTAACCAAAAACAGGCTATATTCAGTTTTCACTCCACCAAATAAATATGAGCTATATTCAACATACAGCCGATATAGTTTTCCCATTTCCTCGTAGTCTTTGCCATATTTTATAAATACATTTGATTGTTTTTACAAGCATCACAATTTGTGTATTGACTTTACTTCGCTGTGTCTGTTTTGGCCAACTTTTTATGGCCCTGCGAAGGGAGTAAACAAAGTTGTTTAGTTTTCCTGTTTTCAGCGGATATGCAAATCAAGCGGCAAAACTCATTTCACATTCCCCACAGAGAATCGCCAACAACAACAGCCAAAGCAGCAGAACTATAAGGGAAAGTTGGAGAGAAAAAAGAAAACTCATTCGGCTCGTTTGCATAAATTTGCGTCTTATTTTGTTGGCAATTTATATGCGCAGCCGAGTGACACACGCATTTTAATTGAAAGCAAATAAAATACTCTATAATACATAATATGACAAGCCATAATCCTGACAGCAACAGTTATGCATGCTGACAGCTCCGGAAAAAGCGAGAGAGGGAAAACCTTGTGGGAGGAAAAGCGAGAAATTTGCGGCTGGCTGGAAAGCGGCAGCGGGAAAAGCCGGAGAGCGAGATGGGGGGAAATGGACAGCCGGCCATCCTGACAGGCGGCTGCCCATATCAGTTTAATGGCATTTTAAACAACTGCACGTTTGAGTCGCTGGCCACACTCGAAATAAACCTAGTCTTGGCTTAGAAAATGATTACTAATATATATAAAAATAATTTATAATAAAACAATTATTTAGAAATTAAATAAAGGCTCTAACTGAGTTATACATTTTTTTTAAATGATGATTTCCGAATAATTTAATGTGAAATGAGCAGAAAATCATTCTAGGATCTATATAACTACCATTTAAATTTATTAAAACTATTAAATTTAATATAAGAGAGTTTTTGAATAATATTCTTCATTAAAATGATGATACATAAATTGGCTGCAGATTTAAAATTATTTAAGAACCTTTTCAAAAGTAGAAAATGAAGAATATATAATTTTTTGTAGGGTGTAACATTTTGTAGTTTTTATTGGTATCAAATCTCTAGCTTTTTTAGTTGATTTTGGATAGTCTTTTAAAATGTAAATATATATTTTAAATAAAATAAGCTATAAAATCCAGCATTTATATAGTAAATCTCTTTTCTAAGTGCAGTATATTCCCCTAACCGATTTCGGAGCTCGGCTCTGTGGCAATGTATTCATTAATGTCGCCAAAGTCAAAGTGTTTAAAATGTTGAACACGCTCGGGGCCATATCCTGGCCCCGTCACAGGACCAGGCACAATAGCAATAATACGCACACGTGTGTGTGCGGCGTCCCAGGATCCCCACAAAGGATTAAGCCTTTGTGTGTTAGGGGCTCCCCTGTTTGCCGCCTGTCCTGCCTTCTTGGCTGCCCCGCAGCGCATTTGGCTTATTCTGGTTGCGTTTTAATCAAAAGCAAAAATTAATTAACTTTAAGTCGGCGAAGGCACCCTTTGGGTTCCCTTTTTTTATGTTTCGTATTTGCAGGATTTTTTCGGGGGGTTCGTGTGTGTGTAGTGAATAATGAACGACTTCGCAATCCGGTTTTACAGATGCAAAATACCAAATAGCCGCTGCCGCCGCTTCATTTGCAGAACAGTTTTTAATAAAGCAGCAAAGTGAGCTCGGTTTTTTATATATATTTTCCGTGGGCGGCTGTTGATCGGACCGAACACCGAGCAAACATAAACCGGGGAGAGAGATAAAAAATGGGTAAACAAATAACCGACATAAAGCGCATAAAGTGAATGATGCTGGCCACAGACGCAAATATTTATTTTACATTTTTAAATAAGTCGCTCCCGCATTTGTTGTATTTTTTCTCTGGGTCGATGTTTCGTCCTTGGCGCTCTACAAATATCCTGTAAAGAGGCGGCGCGGTAGAGGGATAAATAAATGTGTTTTTCAATATGATTTTATGTCTGTAATTGTCTTCTTTGTGAAATTAAATAAAATATCTTGACTATGTTTTCACAGTTTTTGATTCATTCATTGAAAAGCAAATGGTATTCCGCTCCAAGAAATATGGAAAAAACTGTGAGCAGGAAAATAGAAGTACATATATTTATAACTAGAAAGCTTTCTTTCTATGTAGCTTTAAATATACAACTGTTGTGTGCTTTCTTAAATAAAAGAAAATATGAAAAGGATACAAATAAATAAATAGAGAGGGAATGGATTTTAGAAGAAATAAAGAAAAAATCGTACCTTCCTAATCCATATTTAATATACATTTCTGATGAGTGTTGATGCTGTTTACTTTCATAAATAAAATATAAAATTCATTCTTTTGAATGAATAGAGACGTTTTCATATAAGCGAAAACTGTGACTTGTCCAATAGGGTATTAAATTGCCGACTAAAAAATTCGAATATTTGAGGTCTTCTTGAGAGCATAATTTGATCAAAAATTAAATGATAGCCAAATGCCGTACATATTTAGATTCGCCGTTAAAATTCCGATTATTTAGCAATAAAATGTTTAAAAAAATAGGAAATAAAATTTTTTCCATTTTTTGAAAATTTTATAAGGGGTTACATCATTAAAATTGTCAAAAATTGACAAAAATTTTATTTTCTTGAATTTCCAAACTAAATATGCAGATTAATTAAATAACTAAAAACTAACATAGAAAAGCTTTCCGAATGGAAATTAAGGCTGTTTTGGCTTAGTTATGGTTATTTTAAACATTGACTTGTAAAAAAAAAAATAGGGTGTTAAATTGCCGACTCAAAAATGCGAATATTTGAGGTCTTCTTGAGAGCATAATTTGGTCAAAAATTAAATGATAGCCAAATGCCGTACATATTTAGATTCGCCGTTAAAATTCCGATTATTTAGCAATAAAACATTTAAAAAAATTGAAAATAAAATTTTTCCCATTTTTTGAAAATTTTATAAGGGGTTAGTTACATCATTACAATTGTCAAAAATTGGCAAAAATTTTATTTTCTTGAATTCCCAAACTAAATATGCAGATTAATTAAACAACTAAAAACTAACATAGAAAAGCTTTCCGAATGGAAATCAAGGCTGTTTTGGCTTAGTTATGGTATTTTAAATTGTGACTTGTCCAAAAAAATAGGGTTTTGCTGTATGTTGTATTCTCAGTTTTAGTCTCTGTTTTTTACTCTATGTGAATGCAGACAGCGAAGAATGTAATTAATTTAATTTCGTTGGCATGTCCACTCTTCAGGGAAGTCAAAGTTCCTTTTTTTAACCTCTTTCATTTGTTGTGCATGAAAAAGTGTGCAAAATGCAGGTTTGTGTAAAAAATCAAAGGGCTCTAAATGGCAGAAGCAGATGGGGAGTGGAATTGCATCCCCGCCAGCGCAGGACACAGGACTCGCCCAGGATGCTGCCATGCATTGCGCAAAATGTGCGCACACTTGTCGCTGGCACACACACGCCTCTATTTACTTTCTGCGGCTCGACGAATTCTCAATTAAAATGTTTACCCTCGCTCGGTGCTCTCGGAGCAGCTCTCGTTCACAGGATAATTTGCATATGGGGAATGGGTGCCCCGTGTCCCGAAAAACTCTCACCCATATAAAAAACTATCCCGCAAAAAAGTGTGTGTGGCAGAAATAAATTACTCCTTTTTTTCGTTCGCTTTTAGTCCGGCGTTGGAGTGAATTATTTCGATGAAATAAAGTGAGTTTTCAGTGAATTACAAACCAGTTTTGGGTAAATTTGACTTGCCCGAGTTTAAAGGAAATTCATGTTTGTGGAAAAGCTTAGTAATTTCCCAGAACAATTAATGAATAATTTTATTTAATTACTGAACAGTTCTACGAATTAAAATACAGAAATTATGCTTATTTATTTATATGGGTTGTTTTTCCTAAAGAAACCATTAAGAAAATGGCACAACCAAACAAAGAACTTAATTATTATGTTTAGGTAAATTAATTTGGCTTTCCCTTCGCCTCGGCCAGGACCTTACTTTATTTGGCAATCTCATTTAGATAGCACCGCTTTCTTGTGAGCTTACAAAAATCCGTAAAGGATCTCCGCCGCGCTTTCCCCGGTAGCTTGGACAGTGACAAAATGCTACAAATTTTACAATTTCCTTGTGCCATTTAAAGTCGCATTCAGGATCTGGATCTACGATGGCCGCCGGCAGTTGGCGTCGCCATTACCGTCACGCGGACTAGCCTTAATATCCGGCCCACAAAAGGGAGCGGGAGAGAGAGAGAGCTGGGGGAGACAGGGATGATGTATATATGTATGGATATATATCCTTGCAGACGGTGACAGAAGGTAGATAACGCCGCGTTGTGTTTACATTTTGCTAAACGCGACCCTGACCCGCGTCCAACTCAACTCAAGCTGTCCTCCCTCGGAGGTGTCCTGTGAACTCCCAACTCCGGGCTCGGCTCCTGGCTCGGCTCCCAGCTCATCCCTATTCCTGCGAGGTGTAATCGCTCAAAGCAGCTGATAATGGCGCAACTGGCTAGCTGGTGATACAAACCAGCACTGGAAAAATAAGTACCCTAAGTAAGATTTTTTGACCTCCATTAAATTCTTGAAAATATTTAAACATATTTGCCAGTATAATGAGGCAATTATATCACTATTTATTTGGCTTACTTTGGCTTAAATTTCATCTCTAATTAGTTGATATTTCATAAATTTTTTCGAGTGCTCGTCGCCCTTGCTGGCTAACAAAATTTGCCGCATTGTTTGGCTGTTCCCGCTCTCAGTTTTTGCGCAAAATTGACATTTTATGCCCTTTCCGTGGATCGAGTGGCGGAGGAGGGGAGTGTGGATTTTTCCGTGGGCGGACTGGTTTGGATTGCCCCAGGATGGGTTGGGGCTGGAGCGGTTCGGGTTGGCCTAATGAAATATTTCAGCCGGCTAAGAGTCGTGTTATGAGTGCAGCTTACGCTTTATGCTTTGATTAATGTAATTGGCGCCCAAGGGCCACGTTTACAGGAGAGTTTGACACTTTGAGCCTAACTGAACCAAGCAGAACCGAACCGAAGTGAACTGAAGTGGCAGTGCTGTGTACTGGAAATGATTAATGCATTCGTCCAGGGTCCGGCGGCAACAGGCTACAGGGAATACGGAGTAAGGAAGGCCGGAAGTTCAACATAAATAAATTCTGGTAAGGAATGGCGAACTAAAATTGAAAGTAATTTCCCTGAAATGCAGTGCTGACTGGGCGAAGGAAAAGTAGGAAATGGAAATCATATGACTTGGTCATTTTTGGTTTAAAGAATTATTTTTCGGGGCTGTCTATGATTCTTTTTAATAATATAATATCAGTCCTATATAATATCAGCAAAGAAAGGTTTATCATAAAGTTAGAGTAAAATAATAATCCTAATACTTGAACTATTTTTATTAATTAAAAAGACTATAAAATTACCTAATTACCCTAAACTAAATATAAACAAACTAGGGCTTAAAATGGCTCAGTGAATAATAATGTATACCAAATTCAGCTTAACTTTTGCTTTGCTAACCTTGTTAAGAACGGTATATAAAATAAGATTTTTTAATGGATAAACAAAAAGCTTTATGTGAAAGGCCAAACCCTGAATCAAGGACATAACGTCAGTCCTGCTAAAATGTTAAAGTTGAAGCGCGTTTTTGAGCTAAATATTGCAGGGCGCAGCTTTGGGTACAAGGCCAGGCTGTTTTTGCCTAAAGTTTTAGGTAAATTTCCTTATTTTTTCCCCGGCTTTTCCACATTGTTTTTCTTTTTTGTTGTGCGGTTTTTTGTGGCTTTGGCTGATATCGCTACAATGCAATGTGGAAACCGAGAGCCGAGAGCAACAGTTTGGCGAAAAGTTGGGACAAACATTTATCCAACGAGGGAGCTGGGGCGAAACTTTTGGCTGTAAAAAAGGAAATGGGTCAAAAACTATTTGCGGTTCGTTGACAATAAAATACCCTTTATGGGACAAGGACTCTATATTTTCGGGGCTCCGTTATGGCCTCATCAGCTCGATTGTATCTGTAGGACTATATAACTTCCAAGCCATAAATGTATTCAATTTAGTTTGATTGCTTCGAGACGAGTTTTAAGAGCAGAGTATTGGTACTACAAGGAAACCCTCCTGCCAAGTTTTTCCTCTTGTGCTCTGCAATTTGCACATTTTTTGGGCTTGTTTTTCGCCGGTTTTCGTGGCTGTGGCTTTTGAGGTTTCGTGGTATCGCCTCATGTGTTCTCCTGGGCCCAGAAATTACAAGGCAATTGCCGCTCCCTTGGAAAACGGGAAAACAGAAACTGGGGAAAAGAGCCAAAAGGATTGACAGTTATTAAAAATGAAACGAGGCAATTACGTTCTGGTTTTGTTGCCAGTTGTTTTTGAGGCGTGTTTTCCTGGCATGTTTAACGGTCGCTTTCGTTTGCATACTTCAAGGCGCCGCACGTGCCAATGTGTGGGTGCGAGTGTCTGTGTGTGTGCTTTAGGGTGAACCTTGTATCTCGTGGCAGTAACTTAAGGCCAGATTATTATGTATACTTAAAAATTATCATTTCCTTTTTTAAGTGCTTACAAAGAGAGAGACAGAGAGATTTAAGGTAATGATGTCGGAGTATATTTAAACGTATGTTCTGCCAAGGCAATTACCTCTTTAAGAGACTTAGGGATGTGTTCTTTGGTATCTTGTATATTATTAAAATATTTTTAGTTAAAACATTACTCTTGAACCTTAAAGAAAATTGTTTGCTGTTATTAAGACAGAAAAGAATTAAAGTTGTTAATTGTAATGTTGATAGAAATTAGTGAGGTATATTTAGTAAATTTTCTTGGGAATAAGGTTTATTTTAAAGGATTATCCTAGTCGTAATGAGTGACTTATTTTTGTTGATCCAGTCAACACTTTAAATAAATTGTTTCCCTCTTGTTTATAACATTTCCTTACCCATCTTAGGCTCTGAGAAATAGCTCTCATTATAGCTAATTTCCAAGGATCACCCTAATGTGGCTTTTGTGGCAGCGCCTTTGTTTGTGTTTGTTCGCGTGGCCGTGCATATGCTGATCGGTGATTGGTGGCTGCTATTTGGTACTTGGTACTTGGTTCTTGGTATCTGGTGGCAGGCCGTCGTCCTTGGTCCTTTGTTCTTTGTGCCTTTAAAATTGACAAAGCCAAGCGGCAGAACTCCAGGCTTTTGCCGCTGAGCTTGGCTATAAATCAAATATGTGTATAAATTTGGCTCGAGCCTTTTCTGCGTTGTATGTCGTCTCGTTTTTCGTGGCGCAGCAACACATTTTCTGGCGCATTAAGCGCCGCTTTTACCAACAATTCCTAAGGCCCCTCCTCCTGCAAATTGAATTCCATATTTGGCAAATTCGCATTTCACATTTCGCATTTTTCCGGCGAGTCCGCACCACACTTCATGTTCAGTCATTTCTGTTTGTCGAGAAGCCAGGCCCGAAATCCCCAGCGTGTGCTTAGCCGGAAAACGGAGCGAAATACGAGCATTAAGCCTGGCCGGGACCGCTGGCCATATGCCAGCGTCTGTTCGGATTCGGGCCACTCCCCTTGCTAATATATACTCGGATGCGTATTACGTATACGTATAGTGGGCCAATTAAATTGAGGGCGCCAGGGAGTGTTATCCGACCGACTGTTGCGTTGCTCCTGGCGGGACACGGAGAGAAATGTGTACTCAGCGAGGATATGATAATTTGAAATTTGGATAAACACACAGGGATTAAAGGAACTAAAGAAATTTATGTATTATTATATATTTATATATATATTTCAGTAACTGTCCCTTAGAAACATTGATTTTATTGCTGAATAAATTGATTAAATTGCATTGCTAATAAATTGGAACAAACACTTAAATATATTTAAAGAGTTTAAGAAGAGTTCATAGAAAAATGTGTATATTGTTGAGGTTGTACCTATAGCTCCTCTCCATTCCAGGAAAACCCACATAAACCTATAATGTCTATTTAATTCGCGCTTCTTAAATTTTTAAAGAACTCGCTAAGCCTTTTTTTCGCCTCAGTGAAGTCGCTCTTAACTTAGACTTCCGCAAGATAGCAAAAAAGTGAAAACTTTGCATAATAATGAACAGTTTATTTGCCCGCCCATATGCGTATGTGTGGGTGTGTGTGTGTTTTTGGCGATTGTGTGAGTGGCTTCCGGTCACAAGGTCCTGGCTTGTTCCTTTCCTGTTCCGGCCTCGCCCACAACAAAGGCGGTACAAAAAACTTTTGCCGAATCTCGTGTTTTTCTTTCATTTGCTGCAGAAATTCAGAAATTGTTTTCCTAGCTGCGCCGCTTTGATCAGATTAGCTCCAGCCGAGCAGGACTTTTCCCGGCCAGCAAGTAACCAAAAAATAAACCAAGGAAAATAAAGCACAAATAAGGGAAAATAATATCCCCGGGCAGGAAGAGAAATTATTTTCCTGGAGGCCATCGATTTTGTCTGAATCTTTAAGGGCCTTCGTACCTGTCTGCCACCTGCACCTGTAACTGAAGTTTAGTTTAAGTTTTTTTCGGGGGTGCTGGGGGGAAGGACGACAACTAACAGGACGACACACGACTTGGTTTTATTTCCAGCAACTCTCGTTTGCTTTGGCCATGTGTGTGTGTGCTCCCTGTTTTAGGTTCTGCTCTGTTTGCCCTGCACTTTGTCTGCTGTCCGAGCAACTTGCGCATTTGTGCTGTTTGCTCAGGTCTCGGCTGGCATGCGGTGCAGCCCGTCCACAAAACCAGCCAGGAGCAGCCCCGGAAAAAACCCAAAACCATACAGAAAGCACCCACCCAGCAGGGGGCAGCCACGCATTTCTCTTGCCAACAAAACGCACATCAAATTTGCATAATTCTGCGCAAAGTAACGTTTTGCACAAACAGAGCGAACCACATTCCTTGCCTGCATCGTCTCCCCCAAAAACCCCCAACTAAAAAGCAACCAAAAAAAGGTAATGAGAGCTGTGTGGAATTTACAATACCTTGTATATATAGAAATTTATATACCCACACAGTTAATTAATTAATTAATTATTAAATAAGTTAATACTCATGGAAGCTCTACATTGTATCCAGCTATTCAGATATATTAATTTAAGAATATAAAAAAAATAAACCTAAGTTGTATCTTTCAAAAACAAGGACATTTTTATTTAAGATTTATTAATATAAAATATATATCATGAGAAATATATCACAAGCATATATGGCCCTTTAGGCTAACTATTTATTAACCATAAACGCTTTCTATGGAGCATTTCTTCTATTATTAGTAAATCAGTAATACCATAGTTACCTGGCTTGCCTCTTTTTATCCATAGTATTATTTTGTAATTATATCAATATATTTTTAATTATATGAACATTTAATTTTTACCTTAAAAACCCCCCTTAGTACAATACGTAACACCCTGTAAAATCTGTGAAATTCAAGCAACAGGCCACTCACTGGAGCCCGAAGTGCGTGTAACTTGTGGGACGCAGCATTAGTTGGTAGATTTTATGAGCTGTGCCATTACGCAGGGCATTCGGCATTTGCATTTAACATGTGCTGAGCCATGAAATCTGTTCCGGAGCCCCGTCCAAAGAGGTCCTTGGGCTAATTAAGGATACAGTTTGCCAGGCTCTGACAATGATTTTTAAATGAGCTGCCGCAGACAGCGAACAACTCAGCGCTGAGCCCTGTGTGTGCGGAAATTCTGAGGGGAAATCACAGTGGTATGGGGAAAATTCAGAGGAGCTGCTTGAATGGCAATGGGAAACCCTGCAAGGATATGTGCGTAGGTGGAAGCCACGACGCTGATTGACTGCTCCTGTCAACTTATTAAGTCAGAAATGTATGGGAACGACCCCCAAGGCGGCTCACACTTTTCGGAGTGAATTATTAGCATTTCTAAAAATACCTTCGGCGGAAGAAATGATTGCCTGCCAGATTTACTTTAAAGTATTTTCCTAGCCCGGTTCTGGGTCAACTTATCAGCGGTAGAAAATAGGCAAAGAAATTCACAGAACTCCCTGCCATTGGCGCTTTCTTTTGATATCAGTGAAAAAGTCAAAGGTGTCCTTGTTCATGACACTGTATAGAATTCACAGGAATTCACAGGTTTATAAAGGTATTTTATGGAAAAAATTTAAGCTAGCAGGCAATCTCCTGGCTAAAGGCCAACACCTTTTAAATAATAAAAAATTAAATTAGAAATCTCACCACTTAAATAAATATTTTGGTTTTATTTTTTCTGGAACTGGCTTTGAGTTATATTACAGTCTTAGCTGCTTTCTTAGTTCTACTTTCCATAAGTTCCTATTGTTTATACTTGAATCTACATTAAAGGCTTCCCTTTAAAATATTCATTTATATTGCTTGGCAACTTCCTAGCCATTCTTGCCCGCATTGCACTGAAGGCCATTCTGAAAATAAGCCCTCTGTAAAGCCCAAAACAAGTCCAGGTGTTGTAAATAAAATTCCTCGCTTGCCTCTTGCCCTCGTGACCTTAGGAATACACAAGAAAATGTGCAAGGATACTTTTGTAAGCCGCCAGCCACGTCTTTGCCTTGACATTGAGTGCTGCTCCTCCAAATGTTAATGATGTGGCCTGGGCTGCACTTGTTGAGCCCTCTCAGTCGAGTCCTTCTCAGCAGGGACTCGCCGGAGCCTGGATCCTGGCACTTTGCAACAGTCAAATCCTCAACCCACCTTCGCCGCCTCGACAATCCATATTGATTATTGCGTTTATGGCTGGCAACTGGAGCATAAAGGCGAAATCAACATACAACACACACATACAGCGTATCCAGGATCCTAAAGGTCCTATGGCAAATACAAACACAGAAATACATAAAGGCGGGAGCGCAAATACAAGTCGAACGAGTAGCAGCTGTCTTTGATAGCAGGTAAATCAATATTTTCCAATATAAACGCATTTTTTTCTCTCTTTTTCTGGGCGCAAGTCTTATGTGAGAACCGAACAAAGGCAGCTGAATGTATCCCACATGCAAATCAAAGCCGTTTTCCCTTCGTTCTATGCCAAATATTGCCTGGTAATGCCAAGGGAGAGGAAAAAACACTTATTGCGAATACGCATGGTGGACTGAGTGTTTCCTAAGGTGGCAAGGTAATGGAAATTGATGAGGAAAGTGCACTGAATTATTTGTTTTGCTATAATATTGTATTGTTAGAGAGCTAAAAATAAAAGAGCTCAGTTTCTTAAGAGAATTCCACATTAAAAAGAAAGGAAAAGTAGCTTTTGTTCTTTTCCAGAAAACCAAAACTTTCTAGTAATTAGCAACGCCCTCTTCATTTTCTAGAGTTTTCCGGAAATTGTTGATTTCTGGAAAATAATAAGCCAAACAAAGGAGGCTGTACTTCAAAGACTTATCCTTTTGCCTTGGATTACTAAGAACTCAGTGGAGAAACCTTATTAAGTATACGCACTGTATAAAGGACAACTTTAGAACTGCTTAGAAAATTTACCAGGAATATTGGATTTTGATATCTAAATCCAAGCAATTCAGTTATTTTTGTGGCCTCAGCAAATTCCATTTTAAATGCAAATTCCACTAGTTTTCTCCTGCTGCTCCTTTGATAAGTCCCCAGCAGGTTGGGAAGTGCAGCTGCTGTGATTCGCAGAACCATTCAAGGTGGAGAAATAAATTTCCAGAAAGCGGAAGCCGGGCTGGACCTTTATTGGGGCACTTTAATCCGCTCATTAGGCAGCAGCTGCAGCAAGTGGCAGCTTAAAATGATATTTATACGAATGCTTTGTGTGCGAAAAAGGGATAATGTGACTTTTGGACTTGGAGTGGGACATAAATTATGGGTCTAATGGCTGTGCCTTCGAAGGACGAGTGGCAGTCGGAGGAGAAGACGATACAAGGGGACCAGGACACGTAGGAATTGTCAGAGTGGCATAGCTGCAATGGCGTGCTGCATCTTATGGCCTGCTTATTATGGCCAGCTCCTGGCATTTTCCACCGAGTGGTAGCAGCTGTCATTTGGCATGCCTCGCTGCACACAAGGGGTCCTGCAGCAGTGCGTTCCTCCAGCCCATTTTCCGCCTTATTTTCCCACATTTCTCGACCCCAAGTCAGATGATCTAAGGCTACGCCTTAAGTAAACATTATTAAAATTGCCAACGTTGCCGGGGGAATCCTAAAATAACCATAGCAGCACCGCCAGCAGCACCCAGCACCGGGCCTTTGGGTAGTGGCAATGGAAATTGTCATTTTCATGTGGGGAAAGGACCTCCCAGCCACCCACGCACGCTCACACATACACTGAAAAATGGCAGGCATCATGGCTGCCAAGGTTATTATTATTGCTAAGCCAAAGTGGACGCACACACAAGGACCCTGTCCCTCTCTCTGTCTCATATATATCCTACTTGTTGCTCGCTGGGGCTGCGCTCCTTCATCCCTGTCGTGCGCGCTGATTATCCTGTTTTCTTTGCCTCTTTGGGTTTATTAGAAAACTGTCAGCAACTCTCAGCATGCTCCGGCGCACACTTGACATTTATTTATGCAAAAATGTGAAATCATTTGTGAAACTTGCCGTCAACGCACAGGCCACCCACTAAAAACAGTGATGTCTGGCGAAGTCTAGATGGAAAAAGCGCAAAAAACACAACAAAACGTGGCTTTTACCTTAAAAAATAGAACAAATAAATCTATCTTTTTTTCTAGCTTGAATTTAATTAAATGGCACACGACATGTTTGGCCTTTATAATTAAAGTAAATTAATAAACAATTCACATGATATATTTGTTTACTGTCATCAACGATTAAAGCGGATGTTTTCAATTACAATATTAAATATTTACTACTTTAAACATAAACCTAATGTGGATCGTAAATAAATTAATAAAATTAAATAAATTACTAGATATAGTAGTAACAGTCAAAGCCAATCGAGAGTTAAAACCTTATAGATTAGAACTTGATTAATAACACAATTAATACTCTTTTTATTGCCTGCAGAAACTGGAATTTTTCCAGGCAATAAAAAGTAAGACAAATTGGACATTTCTTCCGCTAAAAAGAGACTCTAATCTCTGTCCGGAAAAGAGATTAGCTGCCATCACTGCTCTGGCAAAGCAACCGCCCACCAGGGGCCCTAAAAAGGACTCTATTCCGAAAGGGATCCACGCCTCGTTGAACGTTGGTCACCACTCACCCAGCTGACCATAGAAAAAAGAGCCTGGTCCATGAATCAAGTTTTTTTTCGCCGCCCCCGCCTGGAAAAATGTCGCTCACAAAAAGCAGCGATGCCACAAGTGAATGCGTTTTGCTCCCACATCCTGCTTTCACTCGCTTCCATTTCCCATTTTCCATTTTCAGATTTCCTCCAGAGCGAGAGCGGGTGCTAATAACTTGAGATTAGATTAAAAAGTTTGCTTTCTGGGAATTTATTAACTCTCCTGCTGCCGCTGCTGCTGCTGCTGCCATATGCAGACCAAATAATACGAGTTACCAATTTCCATGGCTTTGCGAGGAGAATTCTCTCTCTATATACATATATTTATTTGCATTGATATCGCTTTCAATTTGGCAGGACTTTTTACGATTTTCCTTGCAAATTGGCAGCATTTGTCCGCTTTGAATTTTATGAATGACTCCATAAATTTCCAGTTCGAAGTAGAAACAAGCGCCAGGAGATCTCCCGCTTTCTCTAGAGGCGTTAAGGCTGTGCAATAAAAAATTTAACACATTTAAGTACGGGAAACATTGTGTATTGTGTTTTGTGATTTGTGGCATTAAATATTTTATGGCCTGCGCCGAAACTTTTGTTCTCTGCTCTCTGGAGACAAGACTTTCAGATCCGCAGAACAAAAAACAAGTAATTAAAAGAGAGAAAAGCCATTTCAAGGACTTCGCCCACTCATAACGGTAGCGAGTATGATTGTATTGGTGCCAAATAATCCTCCATCCTCTGTTTTTTTGCATATGGAACTAATTTCTTTTGTCGCGCTGAAATCAAAGGCACACGTGTGTCCGGTGCTCTTCCTTCGCCAGGATGTGAAATCCGGCTGTGACAGGATGGCTCATTAGACAGAACGAGCGATTCGAGCGTTCCAAGTGAAATACTTGTTTGTCAGCCGCCTGGTTATTGCTCTATTGGGTCCCAAAGTACTCTCTTTGTCATATTTCTGGGTATTCAGTGATATAGTCATTTAGGCATAAGCAGTTACACTGAGGAAAATGATTTTAAAATATTTTTTTCACTCCTTTTGAAGGGATTTCAAAGCACCAAAGATTTCTATAATTTTGAAATATCATTTAATTAATTAGGCAAGCCAGGATATCTATAAAAGTTTCTAGTAGATTAAACCTCACTATCTCGGAATTTCCTTCTTCACGCACCATTCCTTTAGTATTTTGAGCTCATGGCGGACTTTTTCTAGCTGTGCACAAACTAGGAGCTCCTCCTGCAAACTGCTTCTTAACCCGAAATGCCTGGACGCATATCGGGCGAAAATATCTTTGGTACACTTCACTGGGCTTAGACAAACAAGCGGGCGACAGCGACGCTAAAGGCTGAGTCCCGAGTCCTGAGAGCTGGGATCTGAGTCCCTAAGGCTTGGAGGCTTGAAGGCTTGAAGGCTCGTCGGCTCCAGGCTGAATGCCTCGTGACGACACCAACAATGGACGGATGGCAATGGCCCTGTGCTGTTGATTGAACAAAAACAAGTTAGCAATGGGGATCGAAGTGAAGTGGCTACGTGGCCTGCGCTAACTTTCGCAGTCTGCTCCGGTCCCCGGGCTCCCGGCACGTCCACGTCCAGGAAGTCCAGGCGGCTGAACGAACGCCTGCCTGTCTGCTCGTCCTGTCTGGCAATTTGAACGAATTGGCAGTGCTTCATAATTTCGCTCCTTTCTGGCCTGGGCTATGCAGACTTTCGGCCAAGTTTTTGGGCTACGGCCGTGTGCTTGACTGACTTTGATGCTGTCGAAAAGGGACTTGGACTTGGACTTGAGCCTGATGAAACTTCAGCTTTCTAGGCTTAAGCTAAAGCCACAGTGGGTCAAGTAACTAGATATATATTTATTTCTTTATCAAACAAAGATAAAGAGAAGACAAGCTACGAAAACTAAGCTTGTCTAATATAAAATCTACTTCTAGCTTCTCTAAAAAATATTTCAATTCTTTGTTATTCATTTACAATTCCTGTATATCTCACGGAAAATAAATAATTAATTTTATAAAAGGACCTGTTTCATCCACTGTCCTCCGCCCGTCTAATTTATGCTCTTGTTTTTCGAGCTGGCGACGGATGGCCAAGGACAAGTGCTGCCACTGACATTGACAACTTCCTGGGCCAACAGCTATACTACAATATTTCTCATTTACTAATTTAAATAAACTTTCAACAGCAGCTTCTCTAAGTCACAAAGTTTCCGGCCGCAATTTTGCATTCTGAATGTGCCAGTCCTCGACCGTAATGAGGATGTCCTGCGCCGAAAATTCCACCCACACTATCGTTAGTGGAGCACACAATACCCATGTAGGCAATACAATTTGCTGTTGCATACTTCAAGGAGCAACATGGAGGCCAAATTGAAGAAATGGGGGAAACGGCGGCGTCGGCATTGTCAAGAAGTTGGATGATGCCCCCAAGGGACTCGAGCGCGGCCGCAGCCCAGTTGGCCAACTTTCATAATTACGAGAGTAACGACAACAGCCGCAAGAAGAAGGCTTCAGCCATGGCTACATAGCAACAGCAACAGGGCCCACAAATGCCACATCGCAGCCATCGGAAAGTTTCCAAGTCAGCCGAATTTATGATAGAAATACACTTCCCCCGCCCGCTGCCCGCACTGGGGAGCGAGGCTTAGTAGGTACTTAGTACTTGGAGTATATGGCAGACAGCCAAGCCGAGTCAACTGCTGAGATAAAGTATTAATAGAGAGATATTTGTTCAAGGGTATCGATAAACTTCCAAAGATGATGGCATTTATTAGGGCCTGGCAATCAATATAATATAACTTTAACTTAATTAGTATTAGTTCTTGAGAGGCAGCTGCCATTTTTAAATTTTTCCACATTTTTAAGAACTTAAACATGAAAATTTATGAAGGCACTCGATGAACTTCCGAAGCTGATGGCATTTATTAGGGCCTGGCAATTAAATGGGCCCATAACTTTATTTTAATTAGTATTAATTCCTAGGAGACAGTTGCCATTTATAAATGGTTTAACATATTGAAGAACTTAATCATGAATTTCTTAGGGTTTTTTATAACTTTTAAGAGGGAAATCTGCTAGATTCAAGTATATTCACAACGCATTTGAACATTATTCTCTGGAAAACTGCTACAATCATATTTTTATGCGATGATTTGGCGATTAATGAATTAGAAATTGTAAAATCTTAATAAGATTTTATTATTACTATTATTTTTATTAATAAAGCTTATAAGCCAGGTAATCTCTACCATATTTTAAGAGGAACTTACTTCCATTTACAAAGCATAAGTAAATTCTTCCCAAAAGTTAAAACTAAATCAAAAACCCCACTTAGCCTTGTCAGAAATAATTCCCTTAAGAGAATATCCCTTACCCAGAGGTGTGTGAAAATTAAATTTATTGTAACTAAGATTAATTCCGTTTCGATGAAAATTGATGAATTTGAAGAGGGAGCCGGCTCGCGCCTGATTGCAGTTTAGGCCCAGGCCCAGAGCGTTCCGGCTGATCGAATATAACATTTGATTTATGCGCCACATTTCGGACCTGACAGCTGTCTAATGCCAGGATATGCTCACATCCAGTCTCCTGTTTCCCCTTGCAGACCCAGGAGCAGCCACGCAGCACGATTTCGAATCGAAAGCCAAAAAACCGAATGCACATCGACGGCAGGAACAACAGCAGGATGCCTACCCGGCGCTGATGATGATTTTGATGGAGATGGATCTGGAACCGAATCTGGAACTGTAGTTGAACCAGAAACTGAGCCATAAACCGAGGAGAGGGCCGCGAACGAGGAGAGGACGTAGATGAGGTGGAAGGCAGCGCCGGCAGAACGGAAATGAAATCAAATCGCACAGGTAATTTGTTGCCACAATGGCCAGCTGAGAGGCCTACCGACTTCCCTTTGTATTTCTGTGATTACACCAGGAAAAAAATACACAACAAATAAAAGAATAAGCTCCAATAAAAGCCTTCTTAGGGTTTCTTTTCAATCAAATTAAATTGGTTTCTTGGCAGCCACAAGACTTTCGGATCCCTCAGTTAGGTTGCCACTTTCTCTCAGTGTCCCTCTGAGAGCGTGCATTACAAATGATGGGATTACTGTGCGCAGATGATTAGGTTTGAGTTGCAGAATCCGAGGCCAGCAAACAATATGAGGCGCCTGCGGCATTTGGGGCGGTATTCAGGCCAAAATGCGGGGAGTCCTGACTGCCAGGACATGGAATGCGGTTGACTAAGGGCCTCGGTTTCCGCCAGAGCGTCTGGGGCATCTTCTGTGCCCCAAAGAAACCACAGCAATTATTATTGCCTTGCTATTGCTTGCGGATCAATTTAAATTGTGGCATTCAATAACAGACTGCCCTTGCTGCGGTTTCCGTCTCATCCTGCGCCTCCTTGAGACACTCCCTGCTGTGTGTGTGTGTGTTTGATTAATATGCAACCTAAATACATTATCATGAAAAATGATTTAGCCGCCTGGCTTGGGCCTCCCGCCGACCAAGCGTCGTATACGCAATATGATACAATTAGCCGTAGGGACAAACATCAAACGCAGCGTTTGCTGGGCCCTGTGCTCTTCGATTTGTCATATATTTTGTGGATATGGATGTGGGATTCAATGTTGATTTTTGTGTGCGGATTTTAATTTAATAAGCCTACAGGCTGGCCGTGAAATCGGAGCGTATAATTAGGGCTTCATAAGGTTGAATTAGATCAATTAGCGAATTAATTTCGTTCACTTTCGCCGGAAAGAGAAAGCCAATTTGCACATTCGGTATACAAAATGCATCAGCTCGGTTTCCAATTAAATTAATGAGTATATATGCCTGAATATTTCATAAATTATAAATGAAAAGGGCACCAGAGACGGATTGTGTGCGATTCCGGCAATTAAATATTTGTCTGTCTGGCTGCTGCCCTGGCATTTGACCTTCCGCCGCACAGATTTGTTTAATATGGCAATGAAAATATATATATTTAATAAGCGGCTTCACAAAAGCAAATTAAATGTATTAATATCCTGCGGCGTAGGCCTTTGAATTGCCTTCAAGCTAATATTAAGTACTAGGCCTTCATAAGGTAATCCAGCACTTAATCAGACACCTTAACTAGGATATTTGCATACCATAATATACTCCCAAAATTCTAATATACTTAAAAGGCCGTGTTAGAATGCCAAATATCGTAGGAGTACGTCTCTGAGTCTAGCCCTGCTCCTGGGGGGCGGGATAACACTCACTTCGATGGCATTTTCTCCTTCGCATATCCCCGAGCACTGGCAATGCAATTTACACGGCTCAGCCTCTTGCCTTGCCTGCGGTGAGGGATGCAAGGAATGTCCTGGCTGGGCGGAGACAGCTGAAGGAGCCGGGAAAACCTCGTTTTATACAAAAGAGAACACTACCGCAGACAGACATCGGCGACAGGCCAGACACATGTTCTACATTGTGTGTGTTGGGTGTGCGATAAGTAAGCACAACAACAATAGTAGCAGCAGCAGCAGGGCGAGCAATAACAATAATGACAGCAGGGACGTCGAGTATACGCCCTGTGAGCCACACGCGCCCAGTCATAGATATCGATGGATACATTGAGATGGCGGTGGCTGGCTACGGCGACATGATTATGCATAATGCTGGAACAGCGTACACAACAAGTAATTGAGACGGTTCAAACAAAATCCAGGTTGCCACTAGCGATGTGCGGGGAGAACAGAAATATCGGCATTATTTATATATCGCTAATGTTAGGGTGACAAGGATAGACAATAAAAACGTTTGGATTAAGAGCTTTAAACCTTGTAGAGACCTTCAACTAAATAAAACTAAAAAGTAATCTCTAATTTGATTATCTCTTTAATGATGTAATTGTAGAAATATCTAAAAAATCGAAATATGATAGATATGATTTATAAATATAATTTATGAACATAGAAGATATAGTTTACTAAATAAGTTAATGTAAAATTATACCAATATATTCTCTAATATTCCAGCAATCGCAGCTGTGTCGCATCCTTGGCAAAAATGTACTTTCCATGCTCTTCTGCATATTTATGACAATTTATTTAGTTTGCGCTCATATTTTTAATTGACTTTGCTTCAAAAGCGATGCTGACGAGCCACGAGGTCGACCTTCCAAGGACGAGTTGAAGTCTCGGGCCCACAGGGAGGGTTAGGGGCTGGGAAGGACGTTGGGCAGGACGACATTGAATTCGCATTAGATGCGCTGCAAAAGTTCATGAGGCCGTTGAGCTGCTTTACCACGGCATGTTCAGTTCAGTTTGAGTTTGAGTTGAGTTGGCCGACAGTTCGGGCCCTGATGCTGACATTGACATTGGCAGTGGCATTGGTACATCATTCAAGCATATGCTGTGCCCTGCCATGCCTAATGCTGAATAATTAAGCGGCAATATGTTTGAGTACAAAGGTACAATATGTATGTGTACAATATGTTTGACAGCCAGTCAGCTTAACCTTTGCCCCGGCTCAATGTCTGCTGGCCATTTAATTACGCAACGAATGCCCTTTTATGGCTCTTTTATATTATTTTGCAGGCAATTTTCCTCGATTCAAATACGGGTTAATAGGTATTTATTGTACAGTAGATATAATATTACTTTCTTAAAATTATAACTAATAAATGGATACAAAGCATAAAAATGTGTGTGAGAAGCTGGCACGTTTGAATAAATCTAAAATTTCCTCATAAAAGACTAATAAGTAAAATAAGTATATATGTAAGACGGAGAATATTGGCTATATAAATTGTAACTATGTTTTATTTATTCCCCAACCTTGTAGCCTTTGTTCATAAACAATGAGTACTGTGCTCTTTGCAGCTTCGTGTCTCCTCGCCCGAGCACTTGCTGAAAATAATTATAATTATTTTTTATTGCCAGCGGCATTTGCCGCCTTGTGGTTAATTAATTGCGGTCACTTTGGCCGAGTCTTTCGAAATCTTTACGGTCGTGCCATCGCTTAACGGCCATTAAGCCTTTTTCTGGTTTTCGGTTGGGTCTCTGGGCCGGGGTTTTGTGTTATTACGAGGCTCGGCTTTTGTGGGCAGCTCAGTTTACGTTCTTTGTTGTGCCGTTTGATTTAATTTTCTATGCCAGCCGTGCGTAATTAATATAAAGTTTTGGCACTGTTGCAGGGAATGCGAATCAAAGGATGCATGAAATGATGCTCTAATCAGGGAATTAAGTGGCGTTTCCTGGCGCTCCTTTAAGACAGCGCTACCGCCCCCGGAATTGGCGACAATCATGTACTGCTCATACTCGTCTTTACGGCACCATCCATCCCCTTGGAGATCCTCTTCCAGCGTCGGGTTTCACGCATTCCTAATGAGTTGCCACGCGGCGACATCATAAATGCGCAAAAGGGAGGCGTGTCTACCGCCCCCTAGCCGTACTCTTCACCCCCTCCAGAGAGGGGGCGTGCGTTGCGTGTTGTCATGCAAAGAAAATTTAGAAAATGGGAAAGCGCTCGTCGGGCTGCACATTTTACACAGCGTTAATGAGCGCTCGCCCAGCTGAACAGCGTTTCCATATCCATATCAAGTTGATTTTGGCTTCGCTTTTCTGGTGTGTCTACAGGGCGGAAAACCCACACTTAGAGTCCTTTATATTACTATTTTAAAGTTGCCTTTTATTAAAACCACTTATCATATGGCGTGTTAAGGAAAATTGTTTGTGTTTGGCTTAGCCTGGGCGGAATACTTAGAAAACTATATATATTTTGGGACTTTGGGGTGCGTTTCTCAAGGGAAAAATACTATTTTATAGGTAATTAATTAAGTTTCCAAAGATATTGTATATGGAAATCGATGTAGTATTGCTGGATTATTAGATTTCAGTGTAATTTGTTTCATCTTCCCTTAAATATGTCTTCAATATCCCTATACTCTTTGGAGTAATATTGTAAGTCCTATAAAGTACTTCCCTAAATAATTGTTACAAAAACCTCAGTAAATAACTCATTTTATACATACTAAATTTTAGGCCACAGTAAAGCAGTCACTTTCTCGCCGTGCTTTAATGTCTGCGCTGTGCACACGGCGTATGCGTAATTCCGGCTAATAGTAAACAGAGCGTGTGCGTAATATTTGCTAAGCACTCGCCTGCCGTTTGATGTGTGTGATTGTGTATAGTGCACATGCCCCTCCCATGAAAGCTTTATTCAATTTGGAACTCAAGGAGAATCGAACGCTATGATATTGCCTTCATAATCTGGTGTCCCAAAATCGCCTTTGTCAGTCCTGGCACGCAATTCCAGCTGTATTGTGAACTGCAGTCCGAGTTGGTAATCAAATAACCCCATATCCTTGTATAGCCATGACAGCAACGCCACACAAAAGTCAGGCCAGGCCAGACCATTCCCGGGGGCTTTCCACGGAGAGAGACGAGGACAAATAAAATTTTCTAATAAATAATTTATGAAACAATAAGCCACAATGCCAGACAAATTGAGTGTAAAATCAAGGACCGAACAATGCCAGGTCATTAGTTGGTGGCAACAGTTGGCCCAACAAGATTGACGAAACGCAGACAGGAAAGTAGAGCCCGAGTCGAGCTGAACAATGCGTGCAGCAGACAATTTCATTTGGCGAGTGAAAACACTTTGATTCGATTTCAATTAAGATGAAAGTCTGGATACAGGCCGGAGTGGTTGCACGGCACAACGCGTCCTTCAGGAACAACTTCCAGGAGATCTCAGTTCCGTGTCGGTTTTAACGCACCGCAAAAACGGCCCTCGAATGGATATCGAGGCATGATACTCGAGTGGCTTTCGGTTAGGCCTTCGCTTTGATTAAATGTCAAATTGCAGCGGCCGCAAAGCGAGTGCCACTTGAGGCACATCATGCGTGTGCCACGCCCCCTTCCACGCCCAACGCCCACGCCTCCCATTTGAATAATTGAGTTTGGCAGCGGTTTAAACGATTGCCAGCCTTTGTTTGCCGAGTAGAGTTCTATCCGGCAAAAGCTCAACGCTTCGGTGTTTCGGTGGGCGTAGTTTTATTTCATTCCGCTCCGTACGTGTTCGGCATGGGAAATGGGAAATGGCAAAGGGGAAATGGCAAATTCAGGGAGCTAAAATCGTAGATGGAAATGGCCATGTCAATGGGAGTGCCATCTGCTCCTGATCCCGAGACTCAACTCGACTCGACTCGACTCGGAATCGGAATCGGAATCAGAGTCAGAGGCAGCAATCTGTTCGGTCAGCCCACAACATGCCGGCAAATCCGTAGCGTCTCCACTTGCACCCTCTTCTTCTGTTTATTTCCAGCAATTAAACCTTTCCAAGGATAAAGGATGTATGGCCAAGAGGAGGCTGGGGTCGAGCCAAGGCCAACAGCCAGTGAAATCGCGTAGCCGCCACGTAAGCCCGATGCCGTCAATTAGCCAGCGACAAGCAGGCGTTGACATCGCGTCCGTTCGGCACTTGGCAGTTGGCTCTGTAGGATGGCCAGGAGCAAACACAAACAGGCAGGAAACAGGCGGTCGCAGGTTCATTAAAAATCCTGTTTGGCCAACAAAGTCCACTGTCATGGAAGCACTGAGGGAAACTATAACTTGGTTTATGGATAAGAGGATTCTTGGCAACTTTAGCTTATTCTTGATAAAGGAAACTGTTTTTGGTTATATCCAGTATTTACTTTCCTTTTTCTCTTTCCTTATTTACTGAAAAAATTAACATTATGAAGAGATTCTTCATTAAGTCTCTGTGTAATTTTCTGCCTGTGGCTCAAAGTTTGCTTACACTCTAAACTTTGTCCACAAAAAGTTTCCATTGTTCGCTTAGGCAAATTAATTTCCCTGTGATCGATAAACCATGATGCCTCATAGTTTCGAGTGACACACACACACCTCAAGAGACAGAGTGTGTAACTGGGCACCCATCTTAGTCCGATCCTGTCCCAGCTCCTTGACGACCACAGCAAGGGCACGGAGTAAGGAGAGTGTTAACAAGGACGAGAGGAAGAGTCCTGTAATCTGCAGACTCGCCGGGGAAGTCCCCCTTGCGTGGCTTTGTTGACAACGCTTCATTCATGGCATTCACGAGGTCGGTTGCCCAGCAAGGATGCGGGTGCCCCCTGCTGGCCGGTTTATTTATGAACTGCGCTGCGATTTCTCAACTGCAATTGGACCTGATGCTGCTCCTGGTTTTTCCCCCATTTTTTGCGGCTGATGTATTATTTCCGTTTTCGGTTCAGAAGCTGTTGCGCTTCATTTGGCTGAGGAATTGCCTTTGCAGTATTTTTTCCCCCATTTATTTTCGAACTGGCCTGCACTTAATTTGTGTCCCGCACACGTTCCGGCATAACAACTCACTTTGACACTCTGTGTGACGTGAGTCGCAATAAATCGCCGGACACTGAACGCTTGCCGCAGTCTACAGGCGCAGAAAATAGTAATTTCTTTGGGAAAAGGAAAATTTATTTAAATTCAAAAACATTTCTAAAGCAATTCCCTAAATGCTTCTTATAAGGAAAATTAAAATATTATCTTAACGTTTTGATATTTAAAGACTTAAGCTTCTATGGAAGATTTCCCTAGTTCTGTAAAAGATAACTACTCTTCTACTTAATATTAAAAATAAATATCCTAAGAATGAAATTATCAAATATATATATTTTCCCCAGTGCTGTTGATGGCTTGCCTCTATTTTATTTTCGAACGTTTCAATTCCAATTTGGCTTGGATTTTTTTGTTTTCGGTCGAGCTCTGTTTGTCTGTGCGTGACAATTGCGATGTCCTTGGTCCTGGGACGCAGGCTCTTAGCGTGTGGGCGATAAATCTTGTTTAGACTTTACTTAATGCATGTATTATTTCCACACATTCTGACCTTTAACGCTAATGGCAATCTGATCAGTTTCATTAGCATGCACAGGACGCAGTTCGCCTGCCTGTGGCTCCGCCGTCCTGGATCCCACAACCTGATTCTGAATCAGAATCTGCCGAGCTCATTCTCCCAATTTCGCGCTAATTAACTGTGTGCCAACTACAGCCGCCCCGAAGTTTGGAACGGCTGGAACTTTGCCAGCAGAATCCTGCAGCATCAGCCCACGTCCTGCCGTCCTGCGTCCTGAGTCCTGCCTCCTGCCGAGTGTGTGTTCATGTGATTTCATGCTTGTTACCAGCACCAACAACGGAAAGTTACAATTTATGAGCACATCCTTGCGCGCTAAGCTCGTGTAAGCACGAGAGCCTGTCGTCGCAGTCCCGCTTTCCAACCCATTTTCCGCCCCGAACAAACACTTGTAACCTCTTTGCCTTACATCTTCTTCCGAAAAACCATCATCGTCCTCGTCCTGATTTCGCTGCGCGGAATGCAGAACGCAGGACGCTGAACGCTGCACTGAGCCATGTCCTGTCGCTGGCATTTTGACAGTTTCAAGCGGCAACTAATTTTCATTTTGCCCAAATACAATTTCAAAACTTTGGCTTGCCAGAGCCAAGCTCATTTAGCGAAAGTCGTGAATTTCATTTGGCGGAAACACATTCCAATGACACAGGCTATCTCCCCGTCAAAAAAAGGAACAGGACTCGAACTCAACTCGAATCACTTTTATGAACTTTCCCAATGTGAACTTTACAATGGCCAGAACAAGTGCCCTTTGTGGGCTAACTGCAGTCGAGATATGGGGAATGGCTAACTAGAAATGACACGGCGTATAGATTTCTAATCTTATATCGATATTGTATCGGTATTTATATATCAGTTTGTGTCGTTACAGGTTCAAATTAATGTAATTCTAATATTTTAAAAGCCCTGCCAAATTGTCAGAATAAAAGAGCATAAAATATTTTCGATACAATATTAAACCAGACATTTTTGTTCAGTCATTATATACGATTTTCCTTCTCCGATGAGAGTTTCTGAACTTTTGCAATGCACTTTTTATGGCCAGCAACCCCCTTTGGCTAACATTGCATTCTGTGCCAATGACTTTGGCCCAAGTTTCGAACTTGAAACTTGATCGGCATTCCTTCTATAGTCTCTTTAATCCGCAGTCTGTACTCCGTACATGAAAAGGAATTGTAAATGCCAGTCAGTACTATATATCCACAATATCCCTTTATGCAGCTGCAGGTCAAATCGAGCGGAGCGCTCGACAATTGAATTGCTATGTGGGTCATTTCATTTAATAATTCCATTTCCAGGCAAAGGCGAAACCAGCGCCAAGCCAGGACTCTCTGACTACGAATGCCAATCCCAATTCCCTTTGAAAATCTGTACATCTTAGCTGGAGTGAATGCCCGATAAGCTGGCCAAAGCATTGGCATCGGAGTATTTAGAAGGAAAGCTTCTAGGGGAGGAAAACTATATAACTTTACATGGCGAAAAACTATAACAATGGGGATTATCAGCAGGAATCCGATTGAGACTTTTTGGCATTCGAAATAATGTAAATCCAATCGATTTAGTTTAAAGTCCTGGCATATTCCAAAAGCTTTGCAATGTGCAAGTACCATTATCTTTTTATTTAAAGGGGAGCCCTGTGTGTTAATCATTTCACTTAAAGTTTTTATTAGAATTTTTCTTTGTGTGCTCTTATGACATCCTGCCATATTTGACTTATAAGCCAACCCCTAGCCGGGTTCCTTAACTTTGAACTGGGTCGCTGAATATGAGTTATTGAAAATCAGTTTTCGGAGTTAACTGGAAGGTTTCGTTGGCTAAGCCACTTAGCACAGGGCCCGGGCCGCCTATTATACAGGTCACAATGGAAAGGCACTTTTGCATGCCACGCGACACATTATTTCCGCCTTATAAACTTTTCCCGACTCGACTTTTAGCCACTTTTCAGTGCTACGAGGGTGTGTGTGTGTGTGTGTGGAAAACCCGATGCTTATCGTAGGGAAATTTATGGTAGCCGGCTAAGTACGGGGTAAGCCGGTCGGCCCATTATTCGCAGGACTTTAAGCGACCTTCCTGCTTACCTCAACCCACAAACAATGACTAATTATAATTTTGTGCCTCTTTCCCGGTGTAGCTGTTTTTCCACGCTTTTCCGCCGCGACGACCAGCTGCAGCCGGCGGCAATAATAACGCTTGTGAATTATGGCCAAGGTTAATTAAGGGCCAGGAGTGAGAGAGACCCAGGCAGCACAGGACACAGGACACACATAAATCGCATAAATCAATCGGCATACGGGAGCTGGGACAACACAACATGTGAATGGCAAGCCCCATGTCAATGCCTATTTACATGGCCGATGAAAAATGGCCCAAACAATATGGTTTGGCCGCCAGGAGCAAGGATAATTGCAGCCACAGCAGCAGCAACAATAGCAGCCACAGCCGCCGCTGCAGTCGAATCGAGAATGCAATGACTTAAAGCGGCTTACAAGCGACCGACCGAGCACGTCCAACACGGCGTATGCGTGATTAATTGCACTTTAAACACAAATAAAAACGAATCAGAAGGAATACCAAGGAAATCAACCCGAGAGAGAGCGAGTGTAATAACAGCCGTCAAAATGTTGCCAACCAATGTGATGTCATTCATGAAGAAGGTAAGTGCTCTCGCGCCTGACACTTCGATTTTAATTAATGAATATATAAATCAGAGCCCTGTCACCGGCAGCCGCTCGTAATTTATGCTTAATTTCATTTTCATTTGCCATTTGTGATTTTTTAATTATTCGCTCTGGCCCTGAACATTTAATGAGCGCAGATCCGGGGCGTGGAGCTCCCAAATGAAATGAAAACCGAATTCTCATTTCATTTCGTTGGTGTTTTTTTTGTGGCGTTTCCAAAGAACTGCATACATTAAGGGGTCACACCTTTATAAATGATGGGAGAACGAGTGCTTTTGGAAAGCTGGAAATATATGTAGGGGCTTTAAAAGAGATTTAACAAGAATATATATATAGTAGGGCTATTAAGAACTATAATTCTTTGGGTAAAAGAGCTGGTAAAGTATTAATTAATTAAGCAATAAATTCAAATCCCTAATTATTCATCAATTTAATTTAATTTTGCCTAAGTTAAGCCCTAAGCCAGCTGATAAAGCCTAGCTCCTTTCAACATATCAGTAAATACTTTACCAACTTTAAATTAACTTTAAAAATGTTAGCCAGATGCAGTTAAAGCTTCTAAATAATATTTTACAGACATTTTCCCTTCAGAAAATCGAAGTAAAACAACATACTTAAATCCAAAGCCTAAGACCTTTTCAAACAGGGTTAAAACCAACAGAAAAACCCTGATAGCATATACAAACTCAACCGGAAGGCAACAAAATCGTAGGCAAATAAAACTTTTTAATTAAAAAGCCCTTTAAATGCTTTGCCCGCCTGACTGATTTTCCCTTTTGTTTATGAGCCCGAAAAATATCAAAAATACATAAAAACGCAAACGGACACACTGACGGCTGACTGGCCTGGCCTGGCTGCCAATCGAAGTGGTTCAATTATCCTGGCGGAGCACCTGCACCTGCCAGCCAATATATCCTTTAGGGCTGGCTGGCAGTTTGGTGTCCCTTTTATAATGCGGAAATTGTTTTCGGCAGCCGGGAAAGCGAAAGAATAAAATTATACATGAGATGGAAGCTGGGAGTTGGGAGCTGGGAGATGGTGTGAAGCCAAAAATAACACACAAAAAGAAGGGCAAGGAAAGGACCTCGAAAAGTGTAAATTCCGTAGACATTCCAGTTTGGCACAAAATTCTTTGCAAAGTTAATAAAAACCAAGTTTTTGGAAATTAAAGGGAAAGCCAAGAAAGGGAAGCTGACAAGCAAATGCCGGCCAACTAAATGCTGCAGATTCTTGTGAGTGCGGCCCCAGAGTTTTTTGGGCAAAGTTTGATTAGACCAAATGAAGCACGAAATCAAAGCGGCCCAAGTTCAAGTTGGAACCCATCTCAGGACAATGATGAGCCGTTGACAAGTCTGTTAGCAAGTCTGTTAGCACAAGGGATATTCGCCGTTCGCCGTACGCCGTTCTCCGTTTGCAATTTGCAATTTGCTAACTTTTTCTATTCGCATTCAAATGCCAGCTCTTACTTGACGGCACATCAAAGGACCTGTGCCTTCAGTGAAGCATGAACAGAGCATAAACAGGACCTCCTTGCACTTTATTTGCAGCAATTCTCGTAATAGTGTTGCCGCTGTAAAGTTGCTTCCTCTGCCACACTTGGCTCGTTACCCATTTGGCCTGCGGCAGCCTGTGGACAGCTCCTGGCCATTCAGGACATACCTCCCCTGACCACACGTGTCCCGTTGCCTGTGCTCACTGGCCCTGCACTTTATTGTCCCTGGCTGGCTGCAGGCCATAAACAGGCAGCAGGCAACAGGCAACAGGCAAGTTGCAACAGGCCAACTGACGAGCAACAGACAACTCGGAGCCCTGCCTCTAATGACTAGCACGTGGCCCAGCCAGAAACTACTTACTGCACTTGGCAAAATCATTTATTTGGTACTCACTTGAATAAATAATATGAATTTCAAGCAGGCCTTGTATAAACTTGCTCTCTAGAGGCCAGAGGCAATGTTTACCCATATATATTATATTTATTTCATATCAATCTTATAGATATTTTCCTGGCAGTGCCTGTAAGACATTCGTTATAAACTTCGAGCGCAACTTGTAAGTGGCAAAGTACTTGCGCGCCGCCTCCATTTCACTTGCCACGGAGTATTTGCTATTGATTTCCATTTCCAGCATTTCCATCATTTCCATTTCAGCGGCATTTCAATGAAGTCTGCCAATGGAATGCAAACGCGTTCGTTTCGCAGCAGACAAAGCGGAAAGGCAGACAACTTTCCCCCATTTCGCGACCAACTTTTGCCGCATTTTATTTCGCATTGACTGCTGTTTTATGTAGCATACTTTGCGGCCATAAAGGGCGCACATATTGCTTGCCGTATTATTGTTGTAGCCGCCGTCGGGAAAAGCGACGGGAAGCGGGAAGCGGGAAGCGGGAAAAGAGGGAAATGTGACAAGAAGCAGCAGCTCTTAAACGTCAACACATAATTTTCGACACTAAACATGAAACTATTTGCGGCTTCGGGCCATAAGGCCGGGGCCCTGGAAAAAATCATAATAAATGACAAAATTAACACGGCAATAATTGTGCAGGCAGGCGGGGAGCAGGAAAGCTGTGAGGAAAACTGGAGGGAAACTTCGCAGCCAGAGGAATGCAGAGTAGTTTGCCCTTGCCAAGAAAAATAGCTTCAGACACCTGAGCACATAAATTAAGTGGCACGTAGAGGTGTACAGGTAGCAGGGCTGGCTCTTTATCCTTTGTTTCCGTATAGGTCTAGTCTTTTTTTAAGGTCCTTGGAGAAAAAAGGCTAAAAATAAGGCAGCTTGAAAATAGGAAACTTGTGAGCATCTAATTTATTAAAATATATCTACTACTTTGATGGAAGATTAATATTTTTTCTTAATATAAATAGCTTTTGAGTTATTTAAATATTTTTGAAAATAAACTAAGCTATCCTATTTGATTTATTAACTTTCTCAAGACTTATGGTCTTATATATTATTTTTCATTTTGTATTTAATTTTTCGTTCGATCTGTCCTTTCTATGAGCCATTACTTTGCCATTACTGATCAGAGTAAGAGTGAAAGGACCTGAAAGGTGCTCCCTGAAATATGGCCGCCAAACAAACAACTATACATTACACTAAGATTTCAAGGGGTGCCCGCACAAGCTGGCAGGACGAAAGGCAAACCAGGCCGTAAATCCGCAGCATGAATATTACCGGGACCGAGACATCAAATGACATCATCAAAAATGTAGCCCAGGCCGAGAGCACAAAGCGGCCATAATCTGACACTAGATGCCGCTTAGTTCCCGGCTCCAGCCCCGCCAAGTCCGCTGAATCTACCCCTTCTAACCGCCCCCCTCGAAAAGCCCAACACCCCTGGCCATGCCCTGGTAGGTAGGCAACCGAAAACGCTGCAGCCAAAAGCACTTAGCGTAATTTGCGCTGTGCGAGTGAGCCTGTGTGTTTGTTTACATGGGAAAAAATATGTTAATGGATTAGTGGATCTTTTGCCTACTAAATGGAGAAAGCATTTCACAAATCAGTTAAAATATTAAGCGAATATTTAGTATATGAAGTGGGGAAACTGGCATCATCAGGCTGCAACACTTTGATAGGAAATGATTAGGGGTGTAACTAAAATAACAGAAAAATATCTAGTAAAATTACAGAAATAAATGAAAATTAACTGAGACTGATAAGGTGTAGGTGCCCATCAAGCTGGGACTTTTTGTCCAGTGTAGAGACCACTGTGCGCCTGCTTGTTCCGGTTTCGTTGGCGCTTTGGCAAATAGAAAATTTCCACTTCATAAAATGCTGACAGAGCAGAGTAGCACTTATGTTTTTCGGGGCTCGTCGGCTGGCTGGATGCTTGGCTGGTGCTGTAGTCGCCTCCAATTGTTATTCTTCTGCCTGGCAAACGAAAAAAAAGAACTACATACTCTACAGCTACAGCTAAGCTGGCCTTCCCTCACAGGCTCTGTGCATTAAAAAGAATGACGGCAATTTTTGAAAGGCGCTCCAGCGGCAGCAGGATACTGCCTTTCGGCCTGCGTTGTTTAATCAAAAATTACTTGCCACACTTTACGATTTCTTGGCAATTTGTTGCGCTCGAGGTGCCTCCAGCAGCAGGTCCACGAAAAAATCAAATAAAACGCACCGCGTTACTTTCACCTGCGTGCTCGCGATGACTGGGCGGAAAGCAGAGCGGAAATCTGGGAGTCCCATGGCGGCTCCCAGGGTAATAACCTTAACCTTGATCCTTGCTCAAAGTGAGACCCCCTCTCTCACCGGGAATTTAATGGCAGCACGCATCTAGTTCACCTGAGCCGAGGCGAAGCTGAAAATGATTCGGGAAAATTACCAGCTCATATTACGATTACAAGCATTATACGATGTGTCTGAGAATTTAAATTCAAATGATGTTGGCTTTATCCCAAATTAAATAAATTAATATAAATATTTCACCTGGAATTTTCTGCATTATCCAACTATTAGCTAATGAAACTTGCCTTTGAGTTAGTATCAATAATTTCACACATTTTATGTTCTGGCTCTGGAATAAAGATTTACAGCTGGCGCAAATCAAGCTCACAGCTCGGTACCACATTTATTTGCTGACCTCCTTTACCTTTACTAATAATATCCCTTTCCGGCATCACGATTTACCCACAGATGGTGGCCACCGACGAGCAGGCGAACCAGGGGCAGCAGGGACATGCGACGGACTCTGGCGGCGGGGCCTCCAACACGGGTGCCTTGAACAAGATGAAGGCGACGCTATCCTCGTCGCTGCTCACCGTCACAGACAAAGGTAAGTGTATCCTCCTCCGGTTACGGTTATCCTTGCCCTAAGTGCATGCGTATTTATGGCATGAATTTTTATACAAGTGCCCTGCAAAGCTGCTTGCTAAACTTTGTGCAAACTTTGTGCCAAACCCAAAAGCATCGAAAAGCAGCTAGCACGCACTGCGTGCACGTAAGTCAATGGCAATCAGCATTCGCCTGGGCTAACTGCGCGTATGCGTAATATTCGCCATGGCTAACGGCGCGTATACGCAGTGTTTGCCCAGCACGCTCGTTTGCATCGCTGATTGAATTACACAGGTCGACAAAAGAAACTAACTCTACTTTCACCATATAGTTGTTAAGAGTTAATAAATTGAGAGAACTAAAGTTGAAAAGGTATTTAAATTAACATTGTGTCAATCCTTGAGATAATTTATGGACTTTCTTTTCCGTATTAGAATTTAAATCTACCAGAACACATTTCTATATTTTATAAGGCATTCAAAATAGCCAAGGAGGTCACAGTCTACTCGATACACTCTCACTTTTTTGAATTAGCAATCTATTTAGTAAAATCCTTTCAGAGCTCCTGTGGACTTTGGCTTGTAGACCAGTGTTAGGCGAGGGGTCAGAAAGTCACCAGTTCCTTCCAGTAGATCCACTGCAGTGCCATTTCCGAGTCATCGACATTCACGCTGTCATTGTTATGGGCACCATAAATGCTGCTCGCAGCCAAAACCAAAGTCAATAAAATTGGCAGCAGCTTCTGTTTCAGCTCTATACATATATTTAGTGGCAGCCGAGGGGTAGCAGCCGGAGAGCAGAAGGGAAACATGAAAATGTGGTGTTGACTCTCGTGTTATTTTTATCGCACTTTAGTTGGCCACCAGCTAAGCGAAGCTGTGGCTTGTTGATTTTATTGCGAAGCCATCCGATTTATTAGAACGGAATGAAATCTTATTTCACGAGGTTTGTTTAGCCGGCTCGTAAAAACGGTAGACATAGCAGACACACACACATATTTTTGGCAAGTACTCGTTCTGGGCCACTTATCCACCTTCAACTCCCGCTTAATTCCAAGATAATCTGTGCCTCGAATGGGACGTCCTGCAGCTGCAGTCACTTTTCTGAAGTACTCCCTCCAGGGCAGTTGGCAAATCTGCAGAATTCTGTGGTTAACCAAGTGCCCTTTGCCCCTCAAGAGGTGACACATAATTTGGAAGCAGAAAAAACCTAGCAACTGCTTTTAAAGATGTGCCGTTTTTGTGGGCCACCCTCTGAGCAGGTGGCATTGCGATATAGTTTTTTAAAAGGGTTTTTCCCCACTTGGCCGCTTGCATTGTTTCACATTTGCTTTTGCCACTTTTACGGCAGCAAATGTCAAGCGTGAGTTGCCAAAAGGCGAGAGCACAAGGTGCAACTGTGCGTATGAGCAATGCAGTGCAGCACGCCTTTGTCCTTGTCTGCTGACTGTGACTAATGCACCGCGACTTTTTCCGGGGCCGCATAAAACTTTTCACCATTTTCTCAAGGGTGAAATATAGCGCACACATCGTACCTATATATACTAAGCATATAATCATATAAATGTGTGTGGCAGCAGGCTTCAGTTTGCCAGTCTTCCTGCCGTCGCTGCCCGAAAGCAGGAAAAAACCTGCTTATAAGGGAAAATCAAGCGTTGCACTCGTGAATATATATGCAATTTGAGAGAGTGCTTCCATTCACATAACGAAAATTCAGTTCATAACTTAACAGGGTCTCACAGGGCAGCTCACGTTTAGATTTTAGAAAATTAAATAACAGCATTTGGCTGTTTGGCGGAATATAAACGGCATTTGGCTGTTATTCTAAGGTTAAAAATATTCATAACTAAGCCAAAACAGCCTTGAATTCAATTCGGAAAGCAGTTCTGTGTTAGTATTTATTAGGCTAATTAATCTGCATATTGAGTTTAGAGATCAGAAAAAATAAATTTTTTGCCAATTTTTGACAATTTTAATGATGTAACCCCTTATCAAATTTTCAAAAATTGACCAAAATTTTTTTTTCAAACTTTTTCAAGTATTTTAATGCCAATTAATTAAGATTTTAACGGCGAATCGGGTAGTATACTGAATTTCGCTATCTTTTCATTTTTGGCCATGATATGCTGTTAAGAAGACCTCAGGTTTACGCATTTTTAGGTCCTAAAATTTTTGAACATTTTAATGATGTATTTTATAAAATGCTGAATTTTAAGCCACATTTATGGGGAACGTAGAGAGTTCATTCAATTATTTTAATGATCCATAGAGATTTGTATTTATAAGGCAAGCTATAACATATCCCTTGGCCTTCTACTCTAGCGAATTCCGATTGCTGTCATAAACGTTTGATTCACCAGCTAATTATTTCATTTGTTGCATTTGCCGCCTGTCGTTTTGGCAATTAGCAAGACACACAAATTAGTTTGCCGACAACAAGTTTAGCAGGGAATGGAGTAAACCTTCAAGGCACACTGCACACACACAGGCCACGCCCACTGCATTGGGGTCAGTTTGTGCAATCAGCGGAAAATCAACAAGTTTTAATTGGGGAGAGAGTTATGTCCGGTCCTGTGTGTTCCTCGTAATTGCTTGCATGCCTTTCATCCGTTTTGTTGTCTCATATTTAAGTTTGTAAACATTCTTAATACAAATATTATTACTGTTTTCCAAATGACAAAATTTAGGCCATAAATCAGTATAGAACATTTAGAACGATGTCCTTGAATCATTAAGCTTACAATTAATTATTAATAAAAGTATTATGTCATTAGGGCCACACTGCACGTATATTAAATAATTTGTGATTATAAAGCTGAAAGTCAACCTGCGCGCTTTGCTGACATACTCTCTTTTGTCTCTTTTCATTATTATTAAATAAATTTGTATTTTTAGAGGTGTAAGCGGACTCAATTTCCATTTAGCTTTTACTTTTTTTATTATTTAATTCCACTGGCAACACATCACCTGTGGTGTTACCAATTTCCCTGCAAAAAATGCAAATTAAATGCTAGTGGTCACACTGCACTTTTTTTTGCCTTTGGGGTCAGCCCGTGCAATCAGCGGAAAATCAACAAGTCCTATTTAAGGGCTACTGGTTCTTTCGCCCCCATTCGGTTGCCTCGTAATTGATTACATGCCTCCCCTTTCTGTTGTTTCCTTTCAAAGTTAATAAAATGTCGCCACGCCCCTCGCTGGTGCCGACGGATGCGGACACCAGCGGCAGTTACGGCTCGCCCAGCTATCAGCAGCAAGGACAACAGCAGCAGCAGGACTCCTCCGGCGGCAATCTGAACAACAATAATAACAACAGCAGCACCAGCGCCGGAGGAGCCGGGGCGGCAGCCAAGCAGGAGCCAGGACGAAGGGCCGGCGCCTGCCGGGTGTGCCTGAAGTCCTTCAAGCCGGACGACTACCACAAGACGTGCTTCGAGTGCCAGCAGCGAGTGTGCGAGGACTGCGCCAGCTACAGCAAGCTGGACGAGCACGAGGATGCGGTAAGTTGGCTGGGACCCTGCCGGGGCTCTGCCTGGACAGGACCCTCGCCGAATGCACCTTCCGGGCCACTAGGCAATGTTCCAGGGTTGCGTGGGCGCGGGGCGAAAATAAACACTGAACTGCAGCGGCACTTAATTAATAAGAAAATATGGTGGGGGCGGTGAGCACTGAGCGAAAAGGGAATATGCAAATCAGAATAATTCAGAGTTATATAGTTATTAGGGGATTGAAAATACTGCTGAATTTAAAAACTACCCCAAAGGTGTCAGCATTTTGCTAATAACAAAATCTTGTTAGTTGCGAAAGCTTTAGTTTTGGTTTAACTGGAATTTTTCCAGTGACAATAATTGCGGGGGACGACCATGGGTCAGTGCACACAAATGGGATTAGGAAAGGGGCTCCGGCAAAAGGGGTTCCGTGACAATAGTCGGGGAAGCTGGCTCCATTCATCGCGGGACATTAACGAGATAAAGGCCGAATTAACGAGATTAAATGGCACATCTCCGCATTTACCGCCTGGGGGAACCAGTTGCACTCGCCGCTGTCCCCCGTCCATCATCAGCTGCCGCATAATGATCATTGATAACCAACCACACACCATGCAACATTGTCTTTGCCCCGAACTTGTGGTAATTTGTCAAGAAGCCCAGCGCCAGCGCCAACGCCCCGAACATAAAATTTAACGTTTGTCTGTCAACCTGGCCACTTTGGCTAATTGAAATTGATGTTCATGGGCGTTGACTACAACGCACAGGCACACACACACACACACACAGTGAGTCAAGTTCCAGCCACAACTTGTTATGTGCCCACACCCCCTGCGTAATTATGGGTCTGAAGGGGGCCAGGGTGTCGGGCTGTGCGGTGTGTTGCGGTGTCTCATCACTGGACATTCGTGGGCTTCGCTGCTGAAATAATCATTTAGAGCATGCCACACTGAGCACCAACCAGGCATTTGGGTGTCCTTGTGCTATAGTTATGGCCCTGCATGAGGATGGGCGAATAGAGGTTTGATTTTATTCCCTTGAAGTTGAAACCTGCACTTTAATCAATAATTCTGAGTGACATTCGTACGTGCTCAACGTATAGATACTTTGGGACTTTGGGAAACTCGTTTTGGCTTATTCCTTTCGCCTAAACACCAAAATAAAATGGGAAGTTAAAACATTGTAACATAGTAACATTGTTCAAATGGGAACTTAGTTTGCTCACACAAAATTCTCAGGTGTTTTTCTAATAACTTACATTAATTTAATTTAATTTAATTTTGTTGGGAAAATACCTTAACATTTAGTTATATAATATTTCCATCCAGACCCAGTGACCTTTTTCCCTGCATGCCTTTAGGCAGTGGTTCAGGTGTCTCAAAACAAATGAGGTTTTCCTTATCCCCTTATATAATCTATTTCCAGAATTTCTATGAATTTCTGTGACATTCCAAATGAAGACTGACATATTTCCCTCTATTTCTCTATTAATTTCTGAGAATGCTGATTACCTGAGATTCCTGGAAATGGCTTCTGCACTTTGCTGCTTTATACGCCACTTCCGGCTTAGACACATAAGCTCTCACTTCCCGTGCTCGACCATCAAAATCAAAATCGATTCGCCGCCCACGCCATCGAGTTTGCATAGAATAAATCTTAAATTTTCATGAGCACACGAACTGCGCTCTCTCCTGGATGATGCTGACGTGGCCCTGGCAGCTTGGAAATAACTTTTCAGTCGATTTCTCGATGGGATCATGAGCTGGCAGCCACACGGCCGCAGCAACGTGTAATTACAGAGCACGCAACTGGGGAGCTCAGAGGCAATAAACCAAAGCCGGGCTCTAGTTGCAGCTGTGGCGCACAGTGCATTCCATGTGCATAGCTACAGGCAGAGAAATAACTTGCTTAAATCTACTTTGTCTCAAGTAATCAACGGAGTTTCATAAATAAAAAGTATCAAAAAAACATTTAAGGGAAAAACAATATATTTATATATATATATATATATATATAAAATGTCTCTGTGACCACACTCTGGTTATTTGCTCGCTTTGTTATACTGAGCCCAAGGTGAGACAATTTCGATATCAAATTATGTTTGTCTCAAGAAATCATAAATTTACATTTATTATTAAATTATTATTAAATAATTCTGATATATCAAAGTGTCAGTGTGACCACAGTCTGGTTATTAATTATCATTATGCCGAGGGATGTTGAAGCCAATAGCTTTACCAATTGATGGATTGACCAATTCCCAGGCTTTTTTCTCCGTGCATCGACTTAATTACAATGGCGGCAGCTTCCGCCACGGCACAGCCATTGGAAGTGTGGGAAAAGGGGCACGGAAAAGGTTGAAATAGAAGGACGGAAAGGACGAAAAGGACGCTGGCGACACGCATGACGATTGAAGCCGCTGGGCAAAATGAATCAGCAGTCAGGTGGCAATGTAACGAGCACTGTGCGGGCGTGTGTCCTGGAAAGGGAAGAACGGAAAATGGGGAAAAAAGAAAATGCAGCGAGGCGAAGGACTCGAGGCGCACCTGTGGCCTCCAGCTAAGAGGATTTTTTTTTGTTCTCCTCTTGCTGGGAGAGAGAATTTTCTGCAATGTGCCCTCCGGGCACGACGCCGGGGCTAAAAGTTTTGTTCAGAAAGTAATTAATATTTATTTTCGCTGGCCAGCATAATGGGTTTTCTTGGGGGGCCACTAATAAGTACAAGCGCACAGTGTGCGGCCGCAAATAGATGCCGGCGCTTAGCTGGTGCTTTTAATTAAGGCTGCTGCGTTGCCCCAGCAATGAAAATTGATTTTCCCCTTTACTCTCCCCTCCCCCACCTACGCAGACCATGTGGCGGTGCAGCGTGTGCCGGCGGAAAATGGCCTCGCGGGTCTGCATTCCGCAGGACTCGACGGACTCCATGCTGGACGTCCCGGTGCTGGAGGCCTTGCAGCGACGGCACTCGGACGCCAAGCTGGGCAGCTCCACGCAGACGCTGGCGCCCAGCAACGGAGCTGCCCTCGCCCCGCCCCGAAGTCCGGAGCTGCGACGGCACTCGGACGTGTCCCCGGCCTCCCTGAAGGAGCTGGAACGGGTGAGTAGCGCGCCAGGATTTATCTAGGATTATTTGGGATTTTCTCGAAAACGTACCCTCTTTGCAGCAACTCAAAGGCGGGCGGAGCATGGCGCCCAGTCGCTCCAACAGCCCCCCGCGTGGCGATGACCAAGAGCCTCCCTTTGGGGCGCCCCTGTCGCGAATGCAGTCCCGAAGGGGGTCGCGGGTGGCGCGGCAGCATAGCTACGACGACGACATGAAGACCGGACCCGTCGGCGGCAGCATGGGCGGCGGGGGACCGGCGCTAGGCATGGCAGCAGATGGATCCGGACTCGGCATTCCGGCCATGCCGCGCAGGTGAGGCACTTAGTACTTTATCAAGGACATCTCCAGCTCCACTTGATTCCCGATTCCGATCCACAGAAAGTCCGCCTACGACGTGTTCGCGCCCGGACTGGTGCAGGCTGGTGCCGCTCCTGCTTCGCAGCTGCAGAGGTCGCCGGGCGAGGGCGGCATCATGCCGCCCATCCAGCTGCCCGGCTCGAGGAGACCCTCCTTCCGGGTGCCACACGCCTCGGAGGACATCCAGAATGATGACTCGCCGGGATCGCCGGACAAGGGCAGTCCCGTGCTCACCGTCGACGACGACCGACGGATGCGCCGCCGCGGATCGCAGCTGTGAGTCCAGCCGAAGTCCTGCCAATACCTGAGCTATATCCTTAAGTATATCCTTATTTCTTCTTAATTATCCCCAGACCCGATATTGCCATGCTGCAGAATCGCGGTGCTCTGCCGGCGGTGCCACCTTCCTCGATTCCGCCTCCAATGGCGGCCTTTACTGGGCCCAACCTCGAGGACCTGGAGGCGCCGCGTCGACAGACCTCCATGGATGGCGAGGCCATTAGGATTGTAATACACGACGTGGATTCCGGGCCGATTTGTGCATCTAAGCGGCGCATCATTCTGCGCCGGGATCCCACGGACAAGGCGCACCGCAGTGAGTTTTTATTCAGGGCTTAGGGGACTGCGACTCTTGGCCCCAAGGCACACACTGGGCACTAAGCACTAAAGCCCACCGGGTTTTACCTTAATGTGTGGCTGAGATTGGGCGAGCGAGTGTGTGTGAGACAGAGTGCACTGGGAGAAATCGAACATCCACTTAATTACAATAATATTTCCCATAGTTAACTGGAAATATAGATTATAGGTTGAGGAACTCTTTAAATAATTCCCTACCTTGATATTAAATTAAATTATATTTCTGTAAAACTCTGACATTACCTTACCTGAAATGTTGATATAACAAATAAGTGTAGAACCAATTTCCCTCCGTGTACAACTAAGAGTGAGTGAGGATTGTTTGTCCGCTCCATCCGGCTTCGGTTGATGTCCTGCCCTTGGCACCACACCGGAAATGGGCAAGTAAACAGGACTCATTACAACGTTTGGTTATGCTAATTCGACGGAGCAGCGCTTGCTCCTCCTCTGGCTACGGAGTGGTGGGTCCTGGGTCTGGGTCTGTGGGTTACTTAATTCCCCCGACAAAGTGCAGGGGCAGTCGAGGCTATAGCTACCACGGCTGCGGGATGGGCGCCAAGGATAATGTGGTCTGGCCCCCGTGGGCCTTAATGAAACCCAAAGCGGAAGCAGACTGGTAGCAGATTAAGCAACCGAGAGGATTTCATCGACATAAAGGCACCCAGAGCTCCGGGCTCCCAGTAACGAGTTACGAGCCACGAGCTGCAGCGGCAAGGACACCCCGTAGTTTTAGCCCGCTCTTGGTGACAGTGCTGCCGGACTGTATATGAATGTTTATATATTTAACACAAAATAATACCGGAAATCACTTTCTTAACAGATATTATTTCAATTACGTTTTCCTTTTTAATTTGTTGTATTTTTAATGTATTTTAGTTGATAAATAGCTCATTGGCAGCCCTGTTAAATGTCCCTTAGCCATTCGGCATTGTTGGCCAGTGTCCTCTGGGGAGTCTGCGTGTGTGTGTGAGGTCCTTTATTGCCTCCCTCTTTGTTTCCCAAGCTTCCTGTGGATGTATTTTAATTATATGCATTTTTGCGTTGCATACCTCGAGGGCCGGCCAGAGCAGCCTAGCAGGCCAAATGAATTTTTAATTATCGACAGCGGAGCGGTCGCCGGAGCATGAAAATCAATACGAGAGGCACGTGAACGTGGGCATTAGATTCCAAGGCAAATTTAAATACCAGGACTCGCCAGGGAGGAGAGCGGGAAAGAGGGAAATGAAAAACTTCACGCCCTGCTGGCCATAAATAATAATGCCCCACGAACGTTTTGGCATATGCATGCATGGTCAACTCGGATGCCAGTCAAATGCAATAAAAAGTGGCCAGCACATCCCGGCCAGCAGGGGGGGAAGCTGAAAAGAAAGCTCCTCTCCAACAGGCCAACAGCTTCGACACTTAGATGCACTCTCCACCCTCTCTCGGCCAAGGACAGCGGCAGGAAAAAATTCAAATTTCAAAAGACTGCCAGCCAACTGGCTGAAAGGGGATGGTGGGGCAGAAGACAGTCTCAAGTTGTGAGTTGAAAGTGAAAAGTTGGGAGGGTTTTTGGTTGGCTTTTGCCCGAAACTAAGAGGTTTCCTTCCACTCTTATCCCTATGACTAATATCTTAAAATAAATTCAGGAATAATGACACTTTTAATGTATACCTATTTTCCAAAATATTCCACTCTAAACTATTCAATAAAATAATCTATAACTTCAAGACTAATTCACTTAAGACACAAGGCATTTACCGGATATCCTGCCAAGGCAGGATGATGGAAATAACTAGCTGCTAGCCAGAAGTTTACCCCATTTTTTCCCATCGGTTAGCCACCGGTGCGACGTGCGACGTGCGCCTGCTAATATAAAATTTCAATTTGCATATCATAAGGGAGAGCCAACAACAAAAATGTCAATAAGCAGCAGCAAATACGCACAAGCCCAGGCAGCTGCAGGCTGATGCAGGAATGTGGGTGTATCCAGGCGATATCATGAGTTAAACCCACTCGGGAGAGAGCCTTGTGTCTGTAAACCCGGCCAGGAGCAGCGGCAGTCTGTAGTGGCTGCTTAGCCCGGCATATTTGATATGCAGCGAAGCAAGTGGAATTTTAATGTGCTAAACCATTTCCTTGGCCTGCCTCCGCTGCTGGTATTTGTCGTATATCCTTATATCCTTATCCCGTACCTGCCAGAGCATCGCGTGGCCTTAACCACATCACACACATTCTATACAGGAGACGCGTCGCGACGTGGCCTGTGGTGGCGACACAGCTGTGCTGCAATTTCCTTGATACATTGACTGGGGGGATGTGTATCGGAGGGGATATAGACGATATTAAATATCGAACACATGTAGCATTATTTCTTTAATTTATGTATATATTTTTCAATTAAAAAATTGGATAATAAGCACTGATTAGGAGGCTGGCAACCTCCAAGACACCTTTGACCTTTGTTGAGATATATACAAGGTATACAATATATTCAAGATCATACTGCCACTTTAAGAAAACTTTATTTAAATAAATAACGGATGGAAATCATAGTTAATCATAGAGGCACTTAGAGGCTGAATAAAAGGGTTGGTACTCTTTTTGGAAATTAATTTTTAATATCTTGCTTTATAGTTAGTATAAAAATTATATAATTTATTGAAAATAAGAGGTATGCACCATCCTAGACCGCACCGGGGACTTAGTTGCTGTTCATGTTATACAAATTATACAATATATACAAGGATATACTGCCACTTTAAAACATAAATATTATTTAAATAAATAATGAATGTAAAATAGTTAAGAAAATAGAATCGAAAGTTTCAAAGGCACTTTGATGAATAAAAGGGTTGGTTGGTACTCTTTTTGGTAAACCCATTTTGAGATCTTCTTTAATAGTTAGTGTAGTAAAAAAGCACAGCGTTGCTTTTACGATATTTATTTATATCGAGGTTTTCTGTCATCCCTAATTATCGACTGGCGCCGCTTTCGCTGCGATGACTGGCGTTGCCTTGTAATTTCAGCACGGCGCCCGAAACATGCTACAGTTTTTTGCATTAACATTACACATTGGCAGGTGCACACACGCACAGGTGAGCTTAATTAGCCGCTGCACTCGCCGGCTAAGGGAGAAGTTTAATTAGAGAGAGATCCACCAATGGGCCATGTGCCGACGGGGCCATGTAATTGAATTATTCGCAGACGGCATTTGCGTTTGGGCCTTCAATTATGCAACGCTTTAAGTGTTTCGCAACGATGTCCGATAGCGACTGTTAATCGTCCGGGAGGGGGTGGTGGGTTTTCCCGTAGGTTATCCAGCTACGGGGAAGGAGCAGGTGTTTCTGCAAATGGCGCCTTAACACGCCTAATGAAATTTTATGCAGCCTCATGAGCCGAACACACACACAGCACACAGAGCCATTTATTGCGGCGAATCACGAAACCCGAGAGGTCCTGGCAGTGAGTGCTCCGGCTTTGTGGCCAACAGGTGGCCATATCCACATCCTTGGGCCACGCCTCAGCACGCCTGGCTGCCTTTGCACAGTTCTCCGCCTCACAATTCACTCAAGTCGAGCCATTTTTCCATAAGGCAGCCTTAGTTTCTCAGTGGGCCAGGGATGCCCCTCGCCCTCAGCTGGTTTATTAGTTTAATCCAGGGAAATGCTGATATGCTGATGGCCAGGACCTGCTCGTAGCTGAGTAACCCGATCTCTCGCTTTGCTAGTTTAATTAAGAGTCAATTTTTATGGCAACTGATATAAGCCACTAAATCGCTTACGCTCCTGTGACGCCTCCCACACCTGGCCAAGAAGCCTCGAGGGAGTGTGGAGACAGGATAGCAGGTTGCAAGGATGCACTGCCCCCCCGTGTGCATCGATTAAGCCGTTCAATGTGTGTCAGCTAAAAGTTTGCTCAGTTAATGCTATTACCCAGAATGTGGGGCATGTGTCTCCCTGCAAGGACACTCCACTGCCAGGGCACAAATTATAAAGTTGCCAAAGAACACCCCAGAGAGAGAATGAAAGGAAAGAGTGCTCTGGACATATAGTTTTTCCAATTAAAGTGCAGAATCTTTGAGGGCTTACTCACTTTCAAGGTGCAAATCGTCCTGCGACCCACATACAAATGTTGATTCAATTTGCCGGCTTATTTACGGCCCTCGAGCCACAAAAGAAATGGATGCCAAAGGCCCAAATAGGGATAACCCCTTGACCCTGGCTCCCCCGCGTCGGGCCATAAACAACACACCTTTGTGTGTGGCTGGGCTCGGGCTTATTAAATCCCAATGATGGCCGCATAAAAAATCGTTGGCCATCCGGCAAACAAATTGTATCATAAAAGCCCGGCCTGGCTGAGAATGGTAAATACGCACGGCAAAGGGCCAGCGGACATTGGGCAGTGGAACAATGAGACAAAGGACTTTGGAAATAGCCAAAAGAGAGGACCTTACCTCAGCCCAGCTCAGCTCGGAGAACCATGATTTTTATGGCCAAAACGAATCGAAAATTTCACTCAGCTCGCGCATTTCGGCCATGTTAAGTGCTGGCTTAAAGGCAAATGGCCGCCGATCGCGAGAAACCCAAAAACTGTTGCGTCATCACAAGACTAAGCTGCACTGAAAAATTAGGTAAAAAAGGGAAACAAGTTTAGAGAATATATTTTATGAGATTATACTTAGTTTGCAGGTTCCTTAATATGATTGAAAATAAGTGTAAAAAAGATAGAAGCTTAAAGAATATATTTTATAGGATTATACCTAGTTTGCAGGTTCTTAAATATTATTTAAAATAAGTAAATAAGAGAAAGAAGCTTAAAGAATATATTTTATGGGACTATACTTAGTTTGCAGGTTCTTAAATTTGATTTAAAAGCTCTAAGACTTGGGAAAAATATCGATATAAAAATATAAGCAAGATTTTATTAAAATTTAGAGATTATCTTTTGATTGAACTTATATGTTGATAGTTTATTTCATTTAATATTTTATTTTATTTTAATATATAATTTATATGAATATATTGTAGAATTTATGGCTTTAAATGGTAAAGTGTAGTTACAATCTATAATTATATATATATATATATATATATATTTATTTTATCATTGAGCTAATATTTATGATCTTTAATTTAAATAATAAGCTACAGTTAATTGCTTGTATAATTTATTCTCAATGTAGGCTCGTTTTCTTGATTTTCCTTTTCTTTTTTGCTCGCGCTGACAGCTAAAGGATTTGCGTTTTATTTATATCGTTTTTATTGCAGTCTTTAGGCGAAGTCCGGAGAAAAAACTTTTGATTAAAACACACTCAGCAAACAGCGGCAGGAAGTAGGAGGCAGGAGGCAGGAGGCTGTGGGCAGGAGGGAACAAAATGTCGCCTTATCCTAATTGGGTATCAATGCGCCTGAATCAACATGGCGGATGGTGGATAGCGGATGCGCAACATTTTATTGCATGCTGGCGGGGCGCCCCAAGTTTGCCGCCGTTTCCTGCGCAAAACTTGGACTGAGCGAGGCTCAGCTCAGCTGTCCTTCCTGCCGTGTCCTTCCAGCCTCAGCTCCACCTTCAGCTCCAGGGAGGGAGCTCACCTTGGCAGCGACATTTCATTGTCATCGCTGCTCTTCCTCGGCACTTTTGGCCGGTTAACTTTCTTGGCCATTGTCTGTTCTGGGCCGGGCTTGGCCTGCGGCCCTTGGCGGAGGCGGCGGCGGCGGAAATCCGCTTTCGCCAAGTTTTCGGTGCACAAATTGTTGAAATTAGTTTTCTGCGCCAAATGATAAGTACTTGAAACTGAACTGCAGCCCCCTCTAAATTGCAATTTAATTAATTAAATTGTTTGCATTTAGCCAACGCAACCGCCCCTTAAAAATACACTCTATGCTGTAAGGGTTACATTTTACAATGAGGGGAAATTAGGGTAAAACAAATAAAGGCATAATCATTTAATATAAATAAAAAGAAACTAGGAAAGAAATTATTTAAGAATATCAAGAAGATACTGCTTTAGTTTTGTAATAATTCATTATTATTTACATGTTATTCTACCTTTAACATAATAATGAAAAATCGTCCAAAGTCCCTTCAATTTGTCCTCTTACTTAAAAACCTTTTAAATTGTTCAACAATTCTCTGGACTTAAAGTTTCCGATCCCCTCTTGAAGTGCTCACTGTCCCGCTTCCTGATTTCATTTTAGCCACCAAAAAAGAAGCAGAATATGTTTAGATTTCATTGAAACTTATGGATAATATTTGCTCAAAATGAAAAACAGACAGTGATGTAGAGATCCCTTAACAGATTTCGCCCCCACTTAAAGTGCAATAAATGTCTGAAGGGGTCAAGTTTATGTAGCACAAATAAATTTGTGTCAATTTTACGAAATGGAAAAATACTGAAGGCAGCCACAGCAGCAGGACATCCATCCAGTGAAGACTTCAAGCTGACTAAGCAGAAAAACTTTGCAGACACCGACAAACAGCGAGCGGGGCGACATGGCGTATACGCAACGTGGGTTTGGTTTAGCTTGGATTGGTTTATTTTGACTGGGTTTTGGCCACTGCAAAGTGCAAATGAAATCAACGCAAATTGTTGCCACATGCCCGAAATTTGTATCTGTTTCTTGGAGTACGTGCCTAGTCGCAGTCCCCGGATTTCGTCACTTTTTTCCGACCAGTTGAAGCGCCTCCGTCTCCCTGTCTATTGATTATTCCTCCCCTGACCTCTCAACACTATCTCGGGGCGCGTGAGCTGGCTCTTATTATTAAATCTGACCACTTTGTTGTTGTCTCATCCTGCTCAGCACGTGGCTTTGGGATGCGCGTCGTCGGCGGCAAGACCGGAGCCGATGGCCGTCTGTTCGCCTACATTGTGTGGACGGTGCCCGGCGGAGCAGCGGAGAAGAACGGCCTGCAGCAGGGCGACAAGGTGAGTGAGGGGACTGGATACTGGATACTGGATACAGGCTACACAGGGGACTCCGGACATCTCGGAGGAGGTGAAGTATTTAAGCCGAGCCTGGAATAATTGCTGGCAGGACCTCAAAAGGGGTGCTGAAGTGCGGCCAACCGCAGTGCACGCGCTGCCAGCTGCCAGGCCCCAAAATTAATAGCACATGATTGATGACCTTCGGCTGACACAATCCGAGATGCGGACACAGAGCGAGCCCAGCGAACCCAGCGGAAATGGCATATCAATATTTGTTATTTACAGCTTACGCCATTTTTCAATGTTCATTTGATTTTTCCAGTTATCCCACTTAACTGTGACTAAGTTCCACAAACACAACATTGAACTGGCATTAGTTATGAGAATAGTTAGGTGATTAGTTAGTTAATTATTGACTAAAACTCACAGGCTTTAAGAGCCACTTTTGAAAACACTTATGTTTTTCAAGGGGATACTTTACTATTATAATTTTCCCTACCATTATATTACCTTGAGCAAAAACCTACCACTTTAGGGGCTTATACTCCATATTCTCTCCATAATCTAAGATACTCGAGTGGAACGGAATGTCCCTGATCGACCGCAGCTTCGAGGAGGTCTGCTCCATCATGGACCGCACCGGGGACATTGTGGAGCTGCTGGTGGAGCATGCCACGGACTTCCGGATGTGCGATTTGTTCGACGAGAACCTGCCGCCGGGCAATGCCGGCGGCCAGAGCGGACCACGGCGTTCCGGCGACGGACCCGTGGGCCTGGGCCTCATCGCGGGTAAGTTACCCAATCAAGATATATCCCACAAAGAAATCCCAGTACCTGTACATAATACCCAACATACCTATATATATATATATATATGCAATTAAGGCCAACTATGACATTCACATAATTTTTATTTGTTGCTCTCGTTTCTTGTTACATATAAAAAAAAATAAGAACCCGAAACCACAACAGACAAATCACCAGCATCGCCAACCAGACGGAAATTACCAAAGACTCCGGTATAAAACTATTTCGTTTTATTCATTTTGAGTAAGAGAACTTGCGCTGCGGCAGCAGTCGAGGAAGTGAACATGCTATACCATTAACTATATACTATATACTACGATAAATTAATTTAAAACGTACCACATAAATGAGAACACGCCGAGCTATGTGCAGCAAGCCAAACTAAAGCCCCAACTAAAACCAAAAACCAAATACCAAAAACCAAAAGCCAAAACCAAAACTGAACCCATATATACATACTAAATACTATATATATATATAAAGTAGCTATTAAATGCAGCTTAAGCATTTGCAGCCGTTTTCCACACGATTTCAGCTTTCACAAAGTGCTCTCACGAAACGAATTGAACTCTACTTGAATTGCAGCTTCCATGCTATATATATACATATGTATATATATATATCAAATACTCGTATAAAACTCACCTTTTCTAGTCACTGATTCAACGATTTCTTTGAACTTTTGCTTTTGGTTAACAAACACATTCATCCCCGATATTTGCAGTAGCTTAACTGAGTAATACATATATTTCCTGATTTCTATATGTGTTTCTGTTGGGTTTCCTTTTTAGTTTGAACTTTGAATTAAGTTTCCCGTTGATATTCTACTACAAATTATAATTACTAACCATGCGAAATGGCTAAATGTGTTCATATTGCTATTCTTTGTCATAATTACCACCAGATGTACTTGAATATATATTTATTTTTCGGTGTTGGTAGAACTTAGTGATTTCGAGCATAAAAACTACAAAAGTATATATATATGTATTACTAACATGCCCAACTAACGTATATAGAGACTAAGCCTTAGCGAACCTAACTATATAGTCAGCGAGATATAGATATGTGTATGCTCAAGGATGTGGATTCGATACAGGCCGTATCGCTATCGCAAAGTTTTTCCTCATTTTCAAGCCTGTTTTTCCTCGGTTGAACCTTCTACTTCTTCGCGGGGCAATCGAATTGCCCCGCCGAAGATCACAGTAAGAACAAAGCACCAACAATAGGGTTTTAAGATAAAGTTTTAACTGATAACGTTCGTGTCTATGATAACTCACACAGTCTCCGCTGGAGATCCACTCGAGAATCGAATTTGAGCTGCTCTCTGATCTAGAAACCCCGACATGCCGCTTGTAGTAGCCCGATCTCTGGGATCTCTACGAATCGAATACAATAATAACAAAGGAACAAACCTACAAAGACGCGTATCGTCGTTATGCTAACTAAATGTACTCGTTAAATGACCGATCTGAGTCTGAACTTGGGTCAGTTGATTACTAAAAAAGCTAGGGGTAGAGATTTTAAATCGCCCGACAAGCCGCCCGAAAGTATGCCGTAATTTGTACTTCCCAAATCGCCCTATTTTTACCCTGAAATTGTGGAGTAAGCCGCATACTTTTGGGCACCTTGCCAGGGGATTTGTGTAGCCTTCCCTGTTTATATAAATAGTTTATAGACCGACAAAACCGAAATCATTATAAATGTTACTAGTGCAAAGTTTGTAGCGAACAGAGTTTAAAAAATATTTGTGTGTGTTTTAAATGTTATTATTGACTTTAAGATATAAGCAAATCAAAAACCAAACCAATTGGAAAAATAACAAAAATAGTAGTTTGTTGTTGAAATGTTTAATGTGTTTTTAAGTACCAAAGTACCCGAGACTCCTTATATATATATAACATGTGTACGGCCCTCCACTAACGTGCGAGAGTTGTGCGCCTTATTTGTAGACCCAAGAAGCATACAAGCTACATGTATATGTCCACCTCTCTTTATGTCAGTGTTAGAGCTGTGTTTTTGTAAGTGTTAAAGTCGAAACTGAAACTGAAAGCAGGAACGGAAGCGGAAACGGAGGAGAACACTGCGGAGCCCACCTACTCGTACATAACATAATATAACATACTCGTATTTAAGTGAGGAGAATGGAGAATGGAGAATGGAGAGTGCTGGCGGGAGCCGAATCATTTTCGAAACTAGAAAGAGCTAACTGAATTTACTCGTTTACCTTGAAGCAAACATGATGCTTTGTAGCTATGTAACTCCTGTCAGATGGGTGATAACTTGACATTGACTTCGATCACGACACCTTTTGTATAGACTACCTACGTGTAACCGTAACCTTAACCTTAACCTTAACCTTAACCTTAACCGTAATCGTAACTGTAACTAACCGTAAATTTAACTTTAACTGTAACTGTAACCTTAACTGTAAACTACACCTGTGTAAACTGAATTATGTACTAAATTTATGAGACCTTTACAACGTCATTGGGCTGGAGTGAAGGAGAAGAGAAATGTGAAAAAACTGACGATGATTTTTTAGATTAAGGATTACATGCACTAGCCGCTAACCGCAGATTAATTTGTCGCATGTAACCCGTTCTATATATATGTATACATTTACAACTCTACGCTATACGATACATCAAATATATATATATCTATATACATCCAGTTGTCAGTCACTAATGCGTATACCAGCGTACCAATGTGCTAGAAACCTAAAAACGAAACAGAAAACAAAAAACAAAAAACTGCTAACAAACAAAACAAAAAGCAACAAAAGAAATGTGAAAAATAAAGTCTCTCTATTTAAACTGCAAAACAAAACGAACCGCGTGCAAACAATTGAGAATCTCTCCCTCGCCAGGACTTGCTTTATATCCTTTCGCACAGCAGCCGCTTTAGCAGCAGACCCGCATCCGCAGTTCCGCAGATCCGCAGATCCGCCGAATCACCGCCGAACCACCGCCACCGAAAAAAAGCAAGCCCCATTGAAGCCATCAGTCAAATGGTAAATGAACAAAGCAACTCGTATCACAGTACCTCTGTACATTAAGCATCCACCGCCTACCCCTATAAATACTATATATACTCAGATAGCCCCTATCTAGACATGCTCTGTACAGTTTTTAGCACCCCAAAGCCCGCTAGAGAAAACTATTACGATAATTATCCCCCTGACCTAGTGTGTAACATAGCCAGGTTCTTTTAAGATATATACTACATTTTGTAAAGACCCCATCAATATGTATTGTAAAGTGCGCTGCTTTCTCCTTGTTTTTTGTTTTGTTTCATGTAATGCTGCGTTTATTTCTGCCTCGGTTTCGGTTTGGTTCCATTTTATTTATTACGTATACGCCCTGTTTTCCCTTTTCCACCTCACTCTCTTTCACTCACTCTCTCTCTCTGTCAATTTATGAGCTTTTGTTTGGCTTTCGCTTAGCAAATGTTTACCTTTACTTTCGTCTCTCAGCCCCGCTTCCTTTCGTTTTGTTTCGTTTCCGTTTCCGTTTGGTTTTGGATCTGTTCAGTTTGGCTTTGCTTATGCAAGAGTATTATTACCCGACTCTCTCCGTAATTATGCCGCTGTCCGCTGCCGCATATACTTATATCTATGAACTATAGTGTCGTATTTGTTTTACACCGAAGCGAAGCCCTGTCTATACTATACACTACTGTCAGTCTTTTTTTATTTGATTCCAAACAAAAGCTTATTGTGCGCTAATGTACCCGATGTTCGTGCCTAGTTGTAGAATGGAAAGTACTTGTGTCCAGGGTCGCAGAACAGAACAGAAAGAAACATATAAACACCACACAAAGTTTTGGTTTTATTTTCTTTGTCTTTGTTTGCGATTTGAGTTCCACTTTCGATTTGAGTTTGAGTGACTTTGATTTGTTTGCATTTTGCCTAATTTGCATAAAACCTAACGCCTAAGCCTACAAATTTGATTGACTAGCATTTAGTGGCTCTTAAATCTTGAATCTTGAATCTTGAATCTTGAACTTAAACCGATTAGCATTTCTCCTAAACCGACCTGCAATCGCAACTAAAGAACCATAAAAATACTATATAGTTAAACTATTACCACCACCGATTGTATACGAACTCAATTTTCATTTCCTGTACCAACAACAACCAAAATGTAACCCCAGCTGGCACGAGTTATGGCTATAAACCGAAACAGTAACAGAAAAATACAGAAAATATCAGAAACAGCAACTGAAAACGAGATCAAACAAGCTTAATATATATAAATTATGTACAAAAAATTGAAAGAGAGCGAGAGTAAAACCGAGACTGTCATCGAAATTGATTGGAGATTGATTGACTTCCCAGCGCCAAGCGGAGCGGCTGATTGATTGATTGATTTATTAAACCCCTAATGTGCATAATGAATTTAATTCGAAAGCAACAAACTTGTCCCCGCCCTGTAAATATCCTGTGAACGTAGCTATATATGATTAGTGGCTAGTATATCACCCTTGTACCTATCTGTGTCTATCTCTCTGTGTTTTCCCACTCCCCCTAACTACTGGCATGTCTCCGTTTATTATTCATAGCCAACTTTATGCGCCGCCAAACTTTTGTGTCACTTTGAGTTATATGTTCCAGCTAAAAAGGGGGCAAATATATATATGTATGTACCCGAGGCCAGGTGTCAAGTGGGAGAGCGAGTCCTATCCGCGGTTAGCCGACTTGGCAGCGGTCTTGTCAGCAACAGGTGCGGTCGCCTTCGCCTGTCGCCCTTTAATTGACAGCTGCGAGGCATAAAATGCTTGAAATGTCGAAAATTAGAAAACTTTTAACAACAATTCCAGGCCAGGCCAGGCCGGGCCAGGAAAAGACCCGAGCTCGTCATTATTATTATCGACGACGGGCCGTCCTCCTGCATGGAAAAGTTTTTCAAGTGCTTAGGCTTTTATCGCCGGCGCCTGTTTGATGCCTGATAAACTCCAATAATCCCGCAAGTACATGTGCCTGCTTACCTGTAGATAAAAATAAAAATAAACGCCCTTATAAGGGAGTCCCAACACGAATTCGATTTCCTCCCACGCAGATGGAGAGGTGTGTGCGCGGTAATATTTTTCTTTGCCATTTTCCTTTCTTTTTTTGGGCGCTCGTAAAAAAGTTTTGCGAGCAACAGTTCGCAGTTTTTGGAATATATGGCATGTGTCTGTGTGTCTGTGTGTGGTGTGTGGCTTCCATTTCCGCCCGCTACACGTTATTGCAATATGGCGGCTTCCGCTGCAGATCCGCAATGGAGAAAGTCAATTCGGCGCTGCCATAGTTGGTGCTGTTATTATTGCCACTACTGCTGCTGCGCATGTACACGCCATGAATATGTTATAAGGTACGCGCCATTACCAACTACCCGGCACTTGGAAAAACAAAGTGCAATAGTTCAGAGGGCTTATGGGAACTAGGAGCTATAGTAAAGTAACTAGGGTTACCTGTATAAACCTAAGAAAAATAACTTATTCCAAGAATTTTGCATTGAATGAGAACTATCTCAATTTGTTTGATTATTTCTTGCCATTACGAGTTTTAAATACAGTATTAGTTAATGAAAACCCTTCAGAATGTCTGTAGTTATTCCTTGGCATCCCTAGATCAGTAATTTGGATACTTTTTCTTCGTGCACGTATAACTAGCAGCGGCAGCAACAATCGCCAGGACCTTCATGCCCAACTGCGCCGCAATGACTTCCGCTTTCGGGGCCCCGTACAAAACACCAACACCAACACACTGGAGACAACACAGATAGAGCGGCCCCGGAGCAGATTGCATTTGCGGTTCCCGCTTTGTTTATCATCTGTGCATGTGCATCTGTGTGTGTCCCTGCATCCTCCTTTTGTAAATAGAAAACACATGCGAACATCATAATTTGCATTATATTTATGTGTGCTCCCCGAGGGGCGTAAAGTTGTATGTAGTTTCACTGGCATGCCGAAACCGCCACCAGCCACCCAGCCCTTCGTTTAATTAGTTTTATTTACGTTATGATTGCTTTAATTTGTTGTTCAGTTATGTACACACACTCACTCGCACACACACACACACCCAGCCAGCAGAACACAACAAAAGCAAGAGCGAGGCCAGAACAGAAGCCAGCCAGCCGAGGAATTCTAAATGTAAATGCTAAAAGTAAATGTAAATATAGGCCGGGCGGCACAGACGCTTTTGTGTAGGCACAAACTATAGACGTATATTAAATCTAGACTTGTATTAAAACTAGTATATCTAGCGAGTGTTAAGAGTTGAATAAATAGCTGCAGGAGGCTTTGCGAGTCGGGGATAGCGTGACCGCCCACTAACGAGCTTTTGGTTCGCCGCAGGAGCAAATTGCCCGCGAGAAGCTGGTCACCGGTCGCGTCCAGATCCAGGTCTGGTACCATGCAGAGCGCCACGAGCTCGTCGTCTCCCTGATGGCCGGCGATGACCTGGCCTTGAGGGACGAGGCCTATGGACACGGCAACCTGCCCGAGGCGTACGCCAAGGTCCGCATTCTGCCCAAATGGTGAGTGGAAAGCATGTTCCTTTCCTTTTCTTAATCTAAATATATCCCCTCTCTGAAAGGATTTATATAAATAAATGAATGTATCTTCCCTCTCCCCTTCCAGTGGCGATGGCAGCGTGCAGCAGACGGAGGTGAGTCGTCCCACCCAGAACCCGATTTGGAACGCCACGCTGACCTTCGGCCATGTGAAGGCCGAGACCCTGATGGATCGCTACATAGACATCCAGCTGTGGGACTTGGTGCCGCACACCGAGTCCATCTTCCTGGGCGAGTGCAGCATCGAGCTGCAGCAGGCCTTCCTGGACGACCAGGCCATCTGGTGCCGGCTGGAGGACACCAAGGGACTGCGTGGCATCAGCATTAGCAAGTCGCCGAGCGTGTCGCCCCGCGGCTCCATTGCTGCTGGAGCTGGTGCTCCTTGCGGCGATGTGACCCGGCTGCTGAGGCGCGACTATAACATGCAGCGCTCCATCTCCGATGACGTAGACTCCATCGGAGATGGGACATCGCTGCTGCATCCGGACCACGCTTGGATTGCGGGCTCGCGTCGCGGCTCCTCGCAGTCGGAGACCATGGAGGTGGAGGTCTACCAGCTGGGCAAGGACTTCTCGCGCTCATTGCCGGGTTCGCGTCGATCGAGCTTCCAGGACGCCGAACAAAAGCGGCTGCAAGAGGAGGACGCCATGGCCACGCCGCCCACCTCATATTTGGTGGGCCGGCGCCGTTCGTCCGTGGCTCGACGCGATCCGGATGAGATCTTGAAATCCTTGAAGGCTGTGCGCGGGGAGCTGGGAAGGACCATGAGCCTGGGCACCGAGCAGCACAAGCGTATGGGATCGCGGCGTGAGTATTGGGGAAATACTTTAAATTTAAGAGAGAAAATACAAGGGGGTGACATGAAGTAAAGTAATTATTATTATTAAATTATTTTAACTCTCTTCGATTGAATTAGGCTTAGTATAAAATTAGGATATGAAAATATAAACCCTTTAAACACTTCTTTAGGGCAAAATCCAGGTCTTTACTCGGGCACCATGAAGCTCAGTAGGTTTATGTTGGTATTCAATTTTTTCTCAATAAATAAAGCTCAGAACAATTGGAACAATCAACTCATGTCACCATATATTCCTAGGTCATTAAGCTAGAACTTAAGCTTTATAATTTCCTCTACGAAGGATCTCCTAAACCATAAACACTGGCTGCCAGAGATATCTCTGGCCGATGTCTTCTCTCTATTATTCCCTCTATTCCTCACTCTGTGTCTCTGACTCTATGCATTTCCTGTTTATCCTCACAAAACCTCAACTGTGCCTTGCTGCTAGTTGTGTCTGATCATTATTTGGCTCTCACTTATGGACACCTTCTACTACTTATGTCTGACATTGCATCGTACACCTCTATATAATATCTTCTCTCTCTGATATCTCTTCCATATCTTTCCCACTATTAGCCACAATATCGGTGTCGCATTATCAAAGCTTTGACACACCCCACACAAACTGGACAAAACACTAAACGAATGAACTAATCCTAAAGCCACACAACAAGTATAATTAAAACAAGTAATCCAGATAAACTAACGCATAAAGCACTAACTAAGCCACAACACTTGTTTAAAGCCCTCAGCACCTGTCAGTACTCAGTATCCGTAACTCGCTAACTCCTTTGCCTAACCCAATGAAAAGGGCGACTAACACTGCACCACCAGCAAACAAACAGCAAACGAACCACAGAAATGGCAGAAAACTTCAACCAAAAGCCGAAAGACAGAAAAACCTTTGTAAATTATACAAGATTAAACGAAAGACAAAACTGAATGAATGCCAAGTCCTGCAAATTGAGCTTAGCTGCAAAATATTTACATAAAAGTATACAGTATGTAACCACACTAAAAAACACCACCCACCACCGGTAAGAATGCAAAATGAACTTGAGTTGAGATTGAGTTGCGTTTTGGCATTTTGGTTTCTGCTTGTTCTCTGCTCCCACCTGGGAGCACCTGCACCTGCATGTCCCGCCACTTAATTAACGCCCACTCGCTAGCACACAATTACTTAGAGTCCGTTTATATATAATATATGTACTAAATATAGCCAGCTCGCATGTGCATGGTGAGAGCTGCCGAAATCTCATTACAAACACACACAAAGACCCACCACGTACTCGCCTGATAATCCAGTCGAGGAGGAGTGTCCCAGGACAACTTGTGATGCCATCTTCGAGTCGCCGTGGCTGGGGCTTATTTAAGCTTATTGATGCTATTTTCACAGCCCCGAAAAAGTTGTCAACAAAAAATAAGCAGGGCGGCGAACGAGCACAACGACAAAAGCCAGAAAACTCCCAACAAATTTTTGTGTGTGTTTAAAATGCAAAGCCGCAGCTGGAGGGCGGAGCTGGGACTTGTCCGGGAGGACGTCTTATTACCTGTTGGCTTCGCAACCGCTCGCCACCCTCATAAACCCTTCAACGCCGGCGAAATAGCTCAGCCTTGAAATTAACTTTTAAAAGCGAAATATGAAAACTCTCAGACATCAGACAGAACAAGAAAAGAAAGCGCGATAACAGAACAAAGCCGAAATACGCATTTCCCGGAGCCACAAACAAGCCGTTAAATATGAAAATAAGCAGCGTCTGTGTCTCCCAAAATTCTGTACACAAATGTCCTTTATATATATACATCTATATATATATATATATATGCGGAATTGACAGCTCAACCCCCGCTAGGGAGATGTCCTTATTATTGTGCCTGCTCAGCAAAAAGCTGCTACAGCTATGTCCTGCCTTTCCCAATATGTTTTCTCCGTTTCCTCGATTCCCGATTCTCGTTTTTCGTTCTTCTTTTCCTTGCAATTCGATTTTCTTGCTCGACAGTTATTATTAAGCCGCTTAGCGATTGCCTTGCCTTCCGTTTCCGTTTTGCCTCTTACGCACTTTCATATCCGCTCGGCACACGACACACAGAGGGACACACTCACACACACATCTGTGACCAAAGTTTATTTGACGTTTATTTTTATTTTAAAATATTTGAGCTCTGGCCCTAATCCTTTTTGCTCGCTCCTTGAACTTTGTGCTGGTGCGCGCCCAATTGATTGAATGATTGATTGACTGATTGGCAGGGCCCAAGACACCCTCTTCCGTGTCAGCTCTCTGTTCCCGTCATATTCGAAAAGTTTTTGATGAAGCTTGTCTGCCGAATAATTACGCATATCACGTATACGTAGCTTGAGTTCGGAGAAGTGTCCTTGTCTGTTTTCGATTACCTGAGACACTACCTGGGTTTTTAAACCTTAGTCAAGGTCGTAACACTACGTTCCGAAGGTAACATGAAGACAAGAACAGCAGACACTGTTTGGAAGCTATGTTAGGTATATTATCCTAGAAAAATGTTTGTACACTCACCTAGTAGAAGCACCATCAGGGTGTTGAAGGTATAATGACAGTTCAAGGTCAAGGTATAGCCCACAAACAGGCTGAAAAGCATAATACCAAGGCGTCCCATCATATTGATAATAGCGACAACTTTGCCCCTGGACAAAAGGATCTTCGAATTACAGGACATGACGACGGAGTGGCTTACCTCAGGTGAGTGGGAATCAGATCTATGATGAGTGACACGGAGAGTCTTATGCTGCACATGGGCGGATCGATAATAGCGAAAAAGCAGACCAGTATCAGATGATTGTGCTTCACAAAGTTCAGAGACAGGCCGCCGCCGATCGCTACCGAAATATAGGTCAGGATTAGCACGCGTCGCGACAGGCGGCACAGAAGAAGGCTCGTGACTATAAAGAGGATAAGTAGCACGAATCCGTGAATGATGCTATCTATTAGGTCATCGAAACTCAGGTTACACTGCCAGAAAACAACAAGTGAGGAGGATTACTAACCTAACCTCTCAGAGGTAGCCTCACCTTGCTGATCCTCCCGACAGTCGTCTCACGCATGTGCTCGCACACAGTCATTTCTTTTTCACTGGCCTTCGTGGACACTCTGATGCGCAGCATCCAAATGGGCAAGGAGACGCCGCTGTAAGAAGCCAGAGGGGTCAACTATGAGTGCCAGGATCAGTTCGGTGCCTGGTTAGTGTTCTAAGCCAACTCACACTCCGCACAGGATGAGGAAGGCGAAGCCCATGAGCAACATGTACTTGAGGTACTTCGTCATTAAGGTCTTCGCCTGACTGCACCGGCCGGCCTCTCTTCGGGGATAATGAAATATAAAATCGGGAGAAATAAGGTCAGGGAATCATAGTTCATGAAGGGTAGGAAGGATAATGTCATGGAACCTTACTTCGGCAAGCGAGGCTGCGTAACCGAACTTATGCCCAGGCTGGCCAGTGTCACATCCTTGCCCTTGTTCCAGCGGCAATTCCTCTCCAGTACCTTCAGGGCCTTCGCCTCCTGATCCACAGACAAGTAGTACTTGGGACTCTCGGGCATAAACAGCATACTGATCATTCCACAGATTCCAGGAATCAAATTTAGTCCCTGCAAGACACGCCAGCTCTTGATAGGGTCCATATCCAGAGGTAAAATTACCGAGGCCAGCGCTGCCGAAGGGGGAGGAGAATATAGATCAGATCAGCCGGAGGGGATGGCACTAATTCGATGCTTACAGGGCACTTGTATCATGCTAAGTGCGATGGCATAGCTCAGGTAATTTAGGACCTTAGGACGAAGTGTTACCCTGGTTAGCTCGCCCATGTAGGTCATCAAAACGCCCACGGGTCCAGCCAGTCTTTGTATTGAAGAAGAGCATTTCAAGATACTGATCTCAAGGGTTTTAATGAATACTCACAAGGAACCCACAAGAACACGCAAGACCAGGAAGGACCAGAACTCTGGCATAAATACTGACAGCAAGGACGCAAGAAGGGCAGCAGTGCCCGTGATCAGGATCACCTTGCGCCGGCCACACACATCCGCCATCTCACCCCAGAAGAGAGAGAGTATCATCTGGGCGGCGAAGTTAAAGAACATGAGAAAGCCGACGCGCTCATCCGTGATCTTGAGCTCGCAGGTGGCCCCGGCCACGACCACGGCGAACCCCAGCTGCTCGTTGCTTATCCAAATTTGGAGGAACAGACAGGTGACAAAAACTGTCACCTGCATCCGGCCAAAACCTACGGATTAGACCAGAGTTCAGTGCCTAAGGGCTTCGGAAGCAGGACCACTCTTACCCAGCATCGTGTACACCTCATCTATATCAGTCATCTCTACCAGCCATGTGTAACATTTCGTTTTATTTTGAAAAAGTCATATAAACTGAAGCATAAAAACTGTTTGCTGAGTAAGCAGATGTCAGGCGAAGGATTCACATCTACCCAAGTTTGTCATGCTATAAATTAAATAGATCTTTTCTACTTTATACCTACTTTATTTGTACAAAAATAACAAAGACTTGTCTGATTCAATGGACGATACAAAAAGTTAAGGTTCATAGCAGAGAAGTCTCCTAGTTTCTTTTGGCTAGTACTAGCTACCATCAACTGCCAAGAGGACCAGGATCACATCCAAGCCTAAGGAGCCAGAAGCCCAGCAGGGCTCTTAACGCTATCGCTATCTATATGCAAAATAGGAAGGTTAGACTTTAGGTTAGTTTTTCAACCTGTTTTTGTGCGCATAACAGACCCTACAATTTCTTGTCAATCTGGAATCGAATCGTATATAGACTGATCTTTAAATTCTACTCGCGATCGCGAGACCTTTATCAAAAATGACACCAGGAAGCTGCACGCGAAGGCTCCGAGTCGCGACAAAGACCTGACCTTGCCCAGGACTAGCCAGGACATACCTTCGACTGAGGCACATCACCAGGTCTCAATGGTGCTGAACGGCCAGCTGGGCCCAGTCCATTGCCAAAGGCCGAGGAGGGGCACTCACCACTCCATTGCCACCGTCTTGAACACCTCTAATTTTGCAAAATGAAATTTAAAAAAAATAAAATAAAATACATATAGCTACCTCGCACGATTTCTCGACAACTGAACTGCAACTGCCACTTGGCTTTGAAATTAGATGTCGTTTTAGCCGCATGCTTTGTTCGATGTAGCTTTCTCTTTTCTCTTTTTTCTAGTCCTTAGTCCTTAGTCCATAGTCCTTAGTCCTAGACCAGTAACACCTTTCATTTTCCGTCCCAAAAGAACAAACAGTGATGGTAAGTGCCTCCACCTTGGGTGTTAGCATCAGGTAACTCTATATATTTGGCATTTACCTTTATAACACCTTTGACCGTGGACAACTTACCATCACTGCCCCGTAAATACTTGAGTTGAGTTCGCAAGCGTTGGATGCGTTTGCTAAGGGTGTGCTCCCTGACCTTCTGCTCTCGCCCCGGACAGGTACCAGCCGGGTCGGCCTGCCCAGCGGACCCAACAGCCGCAAGAGCTCCATCCTGGACCTGACCCAGCAGCACCAGCAGCAGTTGCAGCAGCTCCAGCAGCTCCAGCAACTGCAGCTGCAGCAACAGCAGCAGCAGCAGCACTTGCCCATGGGTGTGGGCAATGCGGACACCAGTCCGCCATCCGAGGACGAGGACAAGCGCTATCGGCCTCGCTGGAAGGGATCGGGCAGCCAGCTGCCGCCGCAGAGTCCCAAGCAGGCCCTGTCCCGGCTCAAGCAGGCTGCCTCCGTATCGAATGTGGCCCAGGACACCACCAGGCAAGGCCAGCTGCTCTCCACCGGCCAGCTGCAGCAGCAGCAGCGCAAGGGCAGCATGTTCCAGCTGGGCGAGTCCCAGGCTCCATCTCTGGCTCCAGCCCCGGCGGCCACTACGACCACCCAGCTGCAGCGCAAGGGCAGCATGTATGTGGCCAAGGTCACGGAGACGCCGCCCCTGGGCACGCCCACCCGCAAGGCCAGCATCTACCAGAGGAGCGGCACAGGTCTGGGCCCAGACAGTGGCCTGGCAGGCATGGGCGCCGGGGACAGTCCACAGCGGAAGCAGAGCGTGGTCAAGACCCTCAGCGGCAGCTATGTGAACACATCGCCCATCACCGGCGGGGAGTCCAGCTACGGGCTGAAGCTGGGCCCCTCGCAGATCCATCCCAAGGGCTATCGCCTGACCACTGCCCGCTACGGGGAGCTCAAGATGGGGTTCGTCAAGATCAAAGGCAACGTGGAGGTGGAGGTAAGCATGCCTTCGAGGTGTCGAAATAAAAATTCCGACTGCCTTCCCAATAACTTCCTGGTTAAGATGCTATATATATGTACATATATTTTATTGGGCCCTCCTCCTGGCCCCTATCTTTCACCTGCTCCGACTGCAGCTGATCTGCGCCAGGAACATTGTCAACGAGGACTGTGAGACGCCGCCAGACACGTATGTCAAGTGCTACATCAAGGACGGCGACCGGCTGCGCCACAAGAAGAAGACGAGGGTGGTGCGCCACGCCGCGGAGCCCTTCTACCGCCAGACCATTAAGTACCAGGTGAGCAAATGGCCCGATGCTGTGGGGCGCGATGACGATGATGATGATGGCGAGGTGACTGGCGGTGCTCCAGCCACTGGCCATGTCAGGATGTTATTACCTGCCGCCTCTGCATTGTAATGCGATTAATGGCTGCTGGCCGGGCATCGCATCGACGAGGCCAATTTCCGCGCCCAGCATGTGCCTGACAGATGGCCGTGGCTTTAACCCTCTGTGTACTCTGTGTGTCCTTTTTTTTTATTTTGTAAGGTCACCAATTTTGCTGGTGAAAATATTTGAACATGAGAGAGTACCTGTAATAAATTACTTCGGAAAAGTAAACTAGAAGCCACTTTAAATGGTGTCTCAAGGTATGCAAGAAAGTATTTTGTATTTAGGAAATCCTGCCTATCTGTTTTTATTTAACGTTCCAAACTTTAAGGCTTCTTTCTATGTAATTTAAAAAATCTAGAGATCAGAGTTCCACAAAGAAATTTGATTGAAATTATTACATCTAAACATTTTGATTTGTACAAAAATACAAACTTTATATGTAAGTTTCTTCTTTTCGGAAATTGTATTTTTGGCCGCCAACATTACAGCACTTTCATATCCTATCATAAATTATTATTATTATTATATTTTTGGCGCCTTTAAATATCATTTGTAATCTATCAAAATTTCTATGATAGTTTTTAACAAACTATAAACATATTCCCAATACTGAATATGGAAAAAGGCACTTTAAAAATATTTAAAAAATAGCTTAAAGACTCTGATAGGCCACACAGGGTATGCAGAGGGTTAACCTTAACGCAGGACGACACTCCTCGTTGGGCACGTGCCATATTTTTTATTGGATGCCATGTAATTACCCGAACATATAACGAATTGCGAATCTCCATGCAAATATATACAGAGCTCGGACGTCTTTGGACGCAACATCGTCATCATGGTGTGGCAGCGGTGCGTGGGCTTCGAGCACAACCAGGGATTGGGCGGCACGGAGGTGAACCTGGACAAGGTGAACATCGGGCAGCACATCAACGGCTGGTATCCGCTCTTCCCGATGCACAGCTACGGCGGCTCCGATTCAGACAACTCTCCCTGACCGAACAACGCCGCCGCCGCCGTCCAGCAGTTCCGGGCGCAGTGCCGGAGTCCCGGGGATGCGGAGCTACCACTGCAGGCTCAATTTGTTAGCGCCTAAGAGGATCGATTGCAGCATCCCAGAGCGTCTTTACTTTGCAGATATCCCATCCGCTAGAGCACTATGTCCCCCTGTATATGTATTAGTCAAAATCAAAAGAGCTTAGCACGCGGGCTGGCATGGAGACGATATATTAGATCGGACCGGATTGTATTGGATCAAGTTGGTATAGGGTTATGTTACACTAAAGCAGGGGTGCCCAGTCCTGGCCCCCCTGCACCAATCACTCGTGGTGAGAGAGCTTTGTAAGTAAGGTAAAGGTTAGGCAGCACTAAAGGAGGAAACCAATATCAGAAGAGCACAATAATTGAGGAATCGGAGTACCAGAGCATATATATGCAGACACGTTTATATATATTTTTGCTTGTTGTGTTTGTGAAAGTTTAACGTTGTTCGAGAAGGGAGAACGAGGGAACGAATCGAAAGGGGTCACCAAAAACAATAATGTTGAAATTTTCGAGGCAACGAAGCGGGGAGATCCCAGACTTTGGGTCTCTTCCCGGAGAGAAAAGGGATTTAATGCTTGGTAGCTAAATCGAAGGCATATAACCAAATAAGTGTTAATTAAATGTTGCAAATTAAAACCAATAACAGGCTAGCCCAAAATAAAAAAAACTTTCTGTACAGCTGAAAACCCCGCACAGGTTTCAACTGATCTACCCCAAAAACACAAGAAATATGTTACAGAGTATCTGGAAAACTATACATCTCTTATATAGAAAATCTGATAATCTAACTGAGTATCTAAATTATGCGGAATAATATCTGAATCTAGTTTAAAACGACAATCTTTACGGGTGAGTGCTGGTGTGTGGATGTGAGAGGTTTGAGATTTGAGATTTGAGTGCGACTAACGCGTGATTAAGACGAATTTACTGTAGTCATTTTATGGTAGGGCATTGATTGCACAACACAGCAGATAAAGACAACCTTCTCTTCCTGTTCACCTGGTTTCCTCTCTTCCTCCCGCTTCCTTTATTTCCACACACACACAGACAAAGAACAGGACAATCTCTTGTAATGAAAAAGTGAAAATTTTACATTTTCGTAACTTGTGTATAAATCTACTTGTAATATCTAATCAACGTTCAGCCAACGACTTGTGAGTTTCAAACTGAAGTTACAAAATATATATACTCTATATATATTTCTTTATACAAGGCTTACACTCTCTAGAGAAGGAGTACTTAAGAAGCGGAGCAGAGACATTGTGGATCTTTACTGTCCTAACGCTAGTTAATGTCCCTCAACTCGGCCCCATTTCCGTGTGAAATTTAACGGCTCTTTAACTGTATCTCTGTATCTGTGTATCTGCATCTGCGTTTGAATCCGTAATCATCTGTTTCAAGGGCAGCTGCGGGGTTTCTTATTGTTAGATGTTGCTTTAAACCCATAAATAAAAGGAGAACAAATACCTACGCCAGATAATCCATTTGTCTGGGCATAGTCATTGTTGTATCTTGTAAGTACTTGGTAGTTGTCAAGGTAGTCAGGGTAAAAAAAGCAAAATAAGTGGAACGTAGACACAATGATATATTCCTCTTTTTTCTCGGTTGGCCAATTAATTACTCTTCGCAATCCGGCTGTTGACTTGCCCAAGTTGTTCTATAAACGAAAATTAAAATGGTTGTGCTATCTCAAAATTAAAACTACTATATACTTACTAGCTAACTACGGTAATTGCTAGTTACCGATATTCGGACTCATTGTTGGAACTACTTTTTAGGCCAGAAGGCCACTATGTCTTACTCTTAGGTCTACTTGGTCTGTTTTCTACTAACCTAACCCTTACTCTAATTCTAATGCGTATTGTACTTACCCGGTATAGGAGTACCTTGGAAACACTGTAAAAATAACACCATATCAGCGTGTAGCGTTGTAGGCTTGAGAGACATAAATTGTGGGGAGGATTGCGCTTCAAAAGTGCCGATGGGCTGTAGCAAGGCTTATAAGGATACAAATCTTAACTAACTTGTTAAACAAATAAACTTAGCAACAAACACTATGTAACACCATATACACGGATGTGAATTATTTGCATATGAACCTCGAACATATTATATAAAATATATATATTATTATATTTAAACATAACTGTAGACGAAAACCCAAGGGAGACCCACAATTATATGTATATCAAATTGAGTTTCAATAAACATCAAATATTTATTTGAAAATTATCTATGGGTTTTAATTGACTTTGGGCTACTTGCCAACTTTGTAAGGAATGAAACCTTTCTACCTACCTTTGCTTCTGTATTATTAACTCATTTTTCTTATTATTTATATATTACTTGGAATTTTAAAAACAATTTCTTTAATGTAAGACTTAACACACACACTAACAAATCCTGAACGTCTTATTTACATATATCTATAAATTACTCTACATTTGTGTAATTTACTTAGCAGTGCTGCCAAATTTGTTTGGAGTAATCTACGCAGTTTACATATCCTATGTCCAAACAATGCTGCCCATATGCTTGAAAGCGACTGAAATTTAAATTTAATGTAAAAGTCTATTCTAGATTTCTTTAATGAAAAGTACTAGAAAACTAACAAACAACTTTAAAATCCACTGTGCAATAATTGACTTCACCTAATTCCCTAATTTCCCGCCGAAACTCAAAACCAAATTTATCGAATTGAATAGTTTTAAATTAATTTATTTACTTCCTTACTTGCTAATGGAAAACTTAAAACTTTTGCTTAAATTAAAACTACTAAAGAAGGTAAGAAACATCTTCACAGTTGACTCTACTTAGTTCCTAAATTTTCCACTGTTGCTGGGCGAGGAATTGACTGGAGAAGCTGCTCCCACAACAACGCCCCCATTGTTCAGCAGCGCCGTGAGCGTGGCATGCGAGGAGCTGAGCGTAGAACTGGCAGCCAGCTTGCTTTTCAGCGGCGTTGTGGTGCTGCCCACCACTTGGCCCTGCAGGCAAGGAGTGGGCGAGGCCGCCGGCAGCTCCTTGAGCACTCCATCCTCAGCTGGCGGCGTAGCTACCTGCTGTTGCTGCTGCTGCTGTTGGGAAGAAACTCCTTGAAGTAGAGCGTTCCTCAAATGGCTGTTGTTGGCGGACTCGGACTGAGGTTGCTGCTGTTGCTGGCTGGGTACTATGTACGAGTTGCATATTAGGCCGCGACTCTTTATGTTCAAATCCACAAAGAAGAGCTGCATCTTCTGGATCATGGGATCTGTGACGCTAAAGGTAAGCATCATGGAGAGATCGATGCTGGTCTTGTGGCGATAGAGCTCGTGTTGCTGCTGCAGTCGGCAGACCTCGTCGTAGATGAGAAACAGGAAGCGGGAGTTCCGATTCTCGGGGAGAATAATGCCACGCGCGATCAGCCAATCCCTGTCCTGGCCATCGGGCAGATAGCGTATCAGTTCCGGATGCTTGCTGGCCAACCGCTCCCTGCCGTCGGTGCCGAAACCAAAGGCTATATTGGCCTGCACATCCAGCACGAATTTTGTATTTGTTGAGATCTGTGCGGTGTTCCAAAAGATCTGTCGTCGCACCGGTGTGGGCAGATTTCCACCTATTAATGGAGTGACCGTGGATCGATGCTGTTGGAGTTGCATTTGTTCCTGCTGCTGCTGCTGGAGAGGCTGAACTGCTTGTATTTCCGGCTGCTGGAGCGTGAGTTGCTGTTGATTTGGAGTCGGCAACTGGTTAACTGTGGTGGCCGTGCAGGGCATGGGTTTGCTGGTCGTAAAGATCTTGTTATTGGGACTAAACTCCTGTTTGGCTGTGCGCTTAAGGGCCATGCGTTGCTGCTCAGTGGTGGCTCCGGGTACCATACGATGCTGGCGCACAAAGTTTGTGTACTGAGCCTTGGCATTCTCTAGTAGAGCACAAGAGGACATCTTCTGCAGTGTCTCCTCGTTCACCGAATGCTGGCCGAGGTTCTCCTTTATGTTGCCAAAAGCGGGTTTGAAATAGTTCTAGTTTTGAAAGGAAGTTTAGGTTTAGGGAGAAAATAACATATCAGATTCATCTTACATTCATGTATCGCTTGATTATCTCATTGACCTCCGCATCGAAAGCCTGCTGCACACTTATCCTCAGCAGTTCCAGTGCCCTCATGGCGGACTCAGCACTGCCGCCGCTTTCCATGTTGTGAGAGCCACCCAATCGCTGGCGAATGCGCTGCAACATGGTCTCCGCCATATCCGCAGTGGTTACATATTTCTAAGGGAGGTAAATCTATTAATTGAACTATTAAATTGAGCAAAAATCCCAGGGCTTACCTGAGAGGACTCCGCCTCCGAAGATGTGGACTCGCCCAGCAGGGAAAGTGTGATAATTTCAGGCGTGCTATCCTGTTTTTCCGGCTGTTTGCGAACGCCAGAGTCCCCTGGACTGGCCACTCGTGTGTCCATTGAATGTGTGGTTTGATTGGAGCAGTCAGAGTCATCAGAGGAGGAGTTGGCTGCCTGCAGCTGCAGACCTGGAGAAGAGCGCTGCTGCTGCTGCACATCGTTTGATGTGGATGTTGATGTATTGTTCAAGGATCCTGCCACGTCTGTGGGAATCTTCCAACTTCGCTGAATGACCATTGTTTTTCGTGTTGAGATTTAAGATTTCCTTTTCGTTAATAAGTTAATTAACAATTTAAATTATTGCAGGGCCGAAATCTGGGCTGCTTTTTCCTGGGCGCTTCTCCTGGGCGCGAGCTGAGGCCGTTTTGTCCAGGGCCGCACCGCCAGAGCGCAGGCGCAGGAAAGCCACCCCCAAAAACCGGCGCCCATTCTGTCTTAGCATTTGGCAACAGCTGACGACGGCGACGGTGGCGGCATCTGCTCCTCCTCGCAGTCCATGTCGAGCTCGCCGAGCTCCAGGCGCCGCTGCTGATCGAGGAGTCCTTTCAAAGCGGCATACTCATCGCTGTCTTCCGCCTCCTCCTCAGCCTGAGTCTCCATATTCTGCTTCTCTGGGGCTGCTTTGACTTCCTTCTTCTTTCTTAACCGTGCCTCCACCTTCTCCTTTAGCTTTCGATCAAACTCAGCCATGTAGAGGAGCGGCTGTGTGGGCTGGTAATCTTTTGGAGCTGTGTAGCAGCCACTCACGGGCAGACCCAGCACATCCGGCATCATAAAGGGGAAAAGCCAGCAGACCAGCGGCGTTGTACCGCATACGTAGCTGGCCTCCTTGTGATAGAAGAGGAAACCGTCTAGAGGCGGCTTGTTTTCCTCCCAAAGAGGGTACTTCTGCAGCGCCTCTTCCACGACAGAAGTGTCCTCGAAGTTGTGGTGATCCAGCAGGAGGAACGACTTCTCGTTGTGCTCGCTTAGCGTGGCGAAATCATTTTCATCGAAGCGCGCCTTCAGCCAATAAAAGCGGAACGTTGCCTCGCACTCCTGTAAGTCTTGCTGTCCAAAGGTGATGGCGTCCAGCACATAGAAGGTGTCCGTCTCCTTAACATAGACGCAGTCCAGTACCGTCTGTGATCGCTGGAGTTGCCTATCCCCGGGCAACGAAGACCGGAAATCATCGAACTGCCAGCCGCTCTTGTAGTAGGCCCTCGTCCTTCCACTCTTGGCGACTACAAGGCAACGTGCTCCGGCGGGACATGGCACCAGTCTCCAGTCGTCCAGATCCTCCGGCTTCTGGCGCAACCACTCCGATAGTTGCGGTCGGAAGGGACAGCGTTGATGGTGGGCATGGACACCAGCACCAGCACGTTGCTTTCTTTGGTGCTTTTTTGGCGGCGGCGGAGCGGTTTTTTGGAGCAGCGGCCTGGAAACATCATGCCCCTGGTGTCGGCGGAGCTTCTGCAGCTCGAGCAGCTCCTTTTGACGCTGTTTCTGGTGCTCACCGGCATCCAGTCCCTTTTTGTACAGATCCTGGAAGACCGATGTCATTTTGACAGGGGTTCCTAGAAAGACAAGTCAGCTGCATTTATAAATTGTCGAGCTCCCTCACATGTAGAGGTTCTTGTTTTACCAGCTTCGCTCACTTTACTTTCGAATCGAGCAATTATTAATTTTAGTTCTATTTCAGCGGCTGCTTCTTGATATGATGTGAAACATATGAATAAATATCAATATATCGATAGCCGATAAGTGTTTATATCGGGATACTCTTTCCAAATCTGTAAATTGAAACATATTAATTTTATTAATATAACCCCCAAATTATATGAATATAGGCCGAACAAGTATTAAGTACCTTCATTGAATTTCCACATTTATGTTCAGATTCCGATATTCCAATAATATGTAAATTATATTAAATAGATTAAGATTATGGAAGTCGAGAGCATGGTCACGTTGTAATTGACCATGAACAGAAACCACGTTGATAGAAAATTTTGATAGAAAAGTTAATTATTTAAATTTGACAAAATAAAAGTGTATCTGACTAGACGTATTTTTTATTAAAATAACTAATAGATTAAGATTATGAAAGACGATAGCTTGGCCACGTTGTAATTGACCATAAACAGAAACCATATTGAGAGAAAAGTTAATTATTTAAACTTGACAAAATAAAAGTGTATCTGACTAGACGTATTTTTTATTAAAATTATTATTATTTTATTTTTTATTAAATTTTATATATAAATATATATCACATTGATGATATACCATGATTTTTGTTCACTGTACTACGCAGTTCAGGTATTTTTCAATTCTCTCATCTGCGGTCACACTGGCTTTATTGCAGTTCCTTCTTTTACCGGTGTTTTTACGGATATAACATAAAATACCAGTTAGTTAACTTGAAATACTTAAATGGCAATATGAATAAAGCCTCCAGACTCTTCTGTCCGGCACTGATTACACCCAAAAATGCTGTGGTCAAGCAAACGGATCAACTGTCGCGCAGCCAAAAGGTAAGGCCATGTCTTTCGTAACACTCATTACTAATTCTTGGGATTATTCCAGCTGCTGACTGAACTGGGACTGGTCAAGGCCGCAAGCAATGGCACTTACCAGATAATGCCCATGGCCCAGCGTTCGGTGGACAAGTTTATTGGCTTGGTGCAAAGCAACATGGGATTGGCCGGCGGCCAGAAGATCAGCCTGCCCATCCTGACGTCCACGCAATTGTGGAAGAAGACGGGACGCCTGGAGGGCGACATATCGGAGTTCTATATGGTGCGGGATCGCAGCGGTAAGCAGTTCCTCATGAGTCCAGTGAGTGAGTGTGCCTAAGATTGCAGTTTTCATGATGAATAATCTTACTTTGGTCCTGATTAGACCCACGAGGAGGCAGTAACTGCCATGTTGGCCACGACATCGCCTATTTCCTATCGCCAGCTGCCCTTAAGACTCTACCAAATCGGCCCCAAGTTCAGGGATGAGCTCAAGTCACGATTTGGCCTGATGAGAGCTAAGGAGTTCTTAATGAAGGACATGTACACCTTCGATGTGAGTGAGGAAACAGCGAGGAAAACGTACGACACAGTTAGTGCAGCTTACGATAGGTTATTCCATCAGTTGGAGGTGCCTTTTGTGAAGGGTAGGTGCTCCTCACATGTCCAAAAGCTTATTTACTTACCAAATCCTTCACATTTTTAGTAAATGCCGCCACGGGAATGATGGGTGGAAGTCTGTCACACGAATACCACTATATATCCCCAGTCGGCGAGGACAACCTGCTGCAGTGCAGCTCTTGCGGCTTTGCTGGCAACTCTGATGTCTTAGAAATCAACCCAGAGGGATCCCCACCGAGCTGTCCAAGCTGTAAGAACTCGAGTTTAAGTACAGTTCGCGGCATTGAGGTGGCGCACACCTTTCTGCTGGGCGATAAGTACTCGAAACCCTTGGGTGCCACCTTCCTCAACACCTCGGGCAAGCCGCAGTCTCTAATCATGGGTTGCTATGGCATTGGCATCACCAGAATCATAGCTGCAGCTCTGGAAGTACTTTCAACTGACCAAGAACTCCGATGGCCCAAGCTCCTGGCGCCCTATGATGTGTGTTTGATTGGTCCAAAGCAAGGCAGCAAGGAGCAGCAACCGGCGGAGGCAATAGAGAACGAACTGCTGATCAATATAGGAGAGCTATGTGGTCACCAGGAGCTGCTGCACGATGATCGCAAGGAGCTGACCATTGGCAAACGCTTGCTGGAGGCCAAGCGTTTGGGACATCCGCTCACCGTAGTTGTGGGCTCAAAGGCTGTTCAGCCAGAAGCACCCAAGCTGGAAGTGCACCTCAGCGAGGGCGACAAACTGGAGTTAGACATAAACGAAGCCCTGAACCTAGTAGCGGAACATAGCCAACACAAACAGGATCTTCTCCAGGGACGATTCGAACAATTCAAAGAAAAAGTTGGCCATCAGCTTTAGCTTTATGCAATAAAGTTAACAATAACACAAAACATTGTCACAACCGCGCTTCCAGGTGCTGATTAACCCGCAATCAGCGTCGAGCTGCTCCTCCCTCATCCTCCTGTACATGTTCTCCTCTCTAGTGATCCCCGTAGTCGGGCTCCGGGATCTGCGGATAGATCTGCACTTGCAGCTGCGGCTTGCGTGGCGGCGGCGGTGGTTTCGTGATCATCCCGGTGTACGACCAAGGCATCTGGTTGCGCAGCTCCTCGCTCACACGGTTATTGGTCGGCGCCGGATACATATCACTGTAGCGATTGTTCAGCGGCGAAGTGACCGCCAATTGTGTGACTGCCGGCGAGGGTGATCGCGGCGTTGCTGGCTCCGACGGCGGATAGTTGAGGTGATCGGGATGGGCCTCGGTGGTGCGATAGGTGTTAATGTCCGGCTGCTGGGAGACCACATCCCTTTGCTGCTGGGGAATCTGCGGTGGCAGCACCATCACCGGCGACTGCAGCGTGGTGCGATCTCCGGGTGCATATTGCCTCGAGTCCTGACGCTGCAGGTTCTGCTCCGCGGGTACGAATATGGGCAGCGGCTTGGGGCGGATCTGCTCGGGATATTGGGTCTCGGGAGGCGCCGACGGCAGCACCGCAGTCTCCACCTCAGCCATCACGATGGGCTGCGGCGCAGCGACCATCGCCGGCTGAGGCGTCGGCTGGCGCGTGGGAGCCTGACTCCCAGTAACGACCTTGGCCTTGGTCTTGGCAGCATTCTGTTGGGCCATGATACCGGACAGGGACAGGCAGAAGCTGGCGCCAATGATGTTCAGCAGCCAAATGATGGCCACACGGGTCGTCAAACAGAGCATTACTATCGAGGGCGTCGAGAAGTAGACACCAAATGGTTCCATCAAGGTCCAGAAAGCATTGTCAGTATCGGCCGATCCTCCTATGTAGCTGAGTGCATCTTCCAGGGACTGTAAAAATTTGAAAACATTCATTTATTATCCGTAAAAATGTTAACTTTATAAATCTGAAGTTAAGGGCTTATCTTTACTATTTTATGGTGAAAAAGAATGAAAATTCCACCTACCGTTGTGTGGCTTAAGTCAATTCCATGATACACTGAGGCCACCACATCGAGGATGCAGCCAGCGAGCACGGACAGGAACCAGGGCCAATAGACGACCCCGGAGATAAGCTTGGTGGTGCGATTGCACAGCGTGGCTGCAATACATTATCCTCAATTAATATCCAAAGATTCTCTTATGAGAATTATCAACTCACTTATGACCAAAACTGAAGTTGCCACCCAAAGGCCACTGACCACTGCATAGGTGATCATGAAGATATACTCCCGATTGGTGATCTCGAAGGACTTGGCCCAATTCATGGTCAGTTCGAAGTCGTGTCCCTGAACCACCAACTCGGGCACACCGCAATCTTGCTCTGGGGGTAAGAATTAGATAGAATTAATTTTAAAATATGTAACTTCTGGATAAAAAAATATCTTCCTGTTAAAAATATATAACTTCTGGTTTATATTATACAACTGCTGGTTATTAAATTATTAGTTTAAGTCTAAACTTGTGGTTCGAGGCTTCCTGTTTGATTTAATTATAGTTATATTTTCACTTTTACTTTACTTTATGATCGATGATAAGCGAGTTTATTATATTATTATTCCAAGTAAAATGGGATTGTCACTGTCCTACATTTATATATATTATAATATTTTAATTATGGAGACTTACTTTTTATAAAAAATTGTTTTTATATCTTCATTTTATACAATCAAATAAGTTATATTTCATTCATAGAACATATTATTAGCAAAGGCTGTTATCTATAGGCATTTTTGATCTAATCTAGTGACTCAAAATTTAAGGCCAACTACTTTATATGGCCTGGATTTTTGGCATTCCCTAGAATTGCCTTTAAATATAGCTATCAAGATTAAACTACACAGGGACCCACCAGGCACTCACCTGCAAAATAAATCAACTCCATGGCGAACCTAAAGGGATTATCGGCGAAATTGGTGGCATCATGGCAAGTGCGGAAGGTGATTCCCCAGATGGACAGACCCAAATATACGATTCCCTGGGCCTAGACCGGAAATACACTCGATTACTCGCAAGGAATGTGATGGAGTAGTGTTGATGGGAGTTACTTACGAGTATCACAATTGCCATGAAGAGGATGAAGCACTTGGAGAACCCAGTGCCCATACCCATTTTGGATGATGGCTCTTTCTAAGTTCCTGTGATATATATATTCGATTCCGATTCGCTATTCTCCTGGCGTTGTGCAACCTGCTGTGATCGCTGGCCCAACCAATTGGTTACTCGATAAGACAGCACACGCTTGGAGGCTATAAATTCAATTTGAAATTACAATTCGTCAATTCGGCAGATATCTAATCAGGTTGATTAGTTTTTTCCAAGGGGATTTTGCATATGGCAGCAGAGGAGTATCAGAGTTCTATAGAACCAGAGTTCAGCTCAATCATTTTATACGATTTGATTCGATGAATCAGCGCGGGAAATAACGCTGTCCCCTCTTCAATAACGTATCCGCAGTGTTGGCCATAAACATCACCTTCACACACTAAATAAGCGTTATCTCTCACCCGATTTGGAAGCTCTTTTCTTGCGATTTTCAAGCGGAGGTGAAACGCATTCGCCGGCTGCCTCCTTCGAACTGAGCCTCCACTTGGCATGGACTCCATATGCCCGCTCTTCTTCGTCGGCTCTCCGGCGATAAGATAAAGGCTAATGAAATTTTAAGGGTTACACATGTTGTTATCAAAAGCGCGAGCCTGTATCAGTGACTATACCGCGCAGTTTCACAATGGCTAAGGGCAAATAACTTCCTCGGTCATCGTCGATTTTGTAATACAAATCGAATCGCGACGAGATAAGGTATCAGCGGGGGAGCTTTTAGCTTTATCTTTACCATGTTTTTTCGCCTTAAACATAGATATAAACAGAGCGAGTACCTGCCCCCAGCACGGGCAAGAAAATAAAAGCAAGTACGTCAGCAGTTAGCAGGGACTAAGTTTAAACTCACACAGCTGATGGGAGAGAGTTTTTAGCAAAGCAGCACTGAGCGACTGCCAATTGTGCACTGAAAGAAATAATAATATTTTAAGAGGAATATTTGGTCACCCTAAGCTGTTTCAATGAAGGAAAGGGGCTGAAATTCTAATATATTTTCACTTAACTTAAATAAAATGATAAGTGATGATGAAATAATTGTAAGTGGAAGTCTGAAAAGTCTTTATTTTTTTATGAAGAAAACCTAAAAACCAGACCTATTACATTTTAAAATTAGGTTGCGTGAAGTTGCTTTAGAAATTTCTATAATTCTCGCTCTCTGTGTACACGTTGCGTATACTCGATATTCCGGGGACTCATCGCAATTGTTTACCGGCCAGGCCGTTGGCTCGTGCACTGGAACTTATCATCTATTATTTGTAAGACTCCCCTTCTGAGGTATTTGATTGAGTGCGGGTGTAGGAAGAGACGGTGTCGGATTCTTTATCGGGATGATTCACAACACACCTAAGGAAGCAACTACAACTAGTAAATGTGGTTTACACGCCCTGGCAATTGTGTTGATAAACGAAAATAAAAACAATTCAGCTGAACAATAAAAATTTCATGCTTAGACTAATTATATTTATCAGCTTCTGCTTCAAATAAGACTTAGTTATAACCAAGAAAAAGTGAACTACTTCAAAATAAAGCAAAGATTTTTGGAAATATGTACATTAGGCTTTTGTGTTACATTTATTTATATTTATATATTAAATCATATTAAATAAATAATTATGCTTTTATCGGTGAATCGGACAATATACGGCATTTCGCTTTACACATTTAGGGCCTGAAAGGGGGTTTTTAAGACCTAATTTAAAGGACAACTCAAGGCCAAAAATATTCATAACTAGGTCAAAACAGCCTTAAATTCAATTCGGAAAGCAGTTCTGTGTTAGTTTTTATTAGGCTAATTAATCTGCATATTGAGTTTAATGATCAGAAAAAATAAATTTTTTGCCAATTTTTGACAATTTTAATGATGTAACCCCTTATCAAATTTTCAAAAATCGGCAAAAAAAAATTTTCAAATTTTTTCAAGTATTTAATTGCTAAATAATTAAGATTTTAACGGCGAATCGGGCCGACTATTGAATTTGGCTATCTTTTAATTTTTGGCCATGATATGCTGTTAAGAAGACCTCAGGTTTACGCATTTTTAGGTTCTTAAATGGGGTTTTTTATGTCCTAATTTTAAGGACAACTCAAGGCCAAAAATTATCATAACTAGGTCAAAACAGCCTTAAATTCAATTCGGAAAGCAGTTCTGTGTTAGTTTTTATTAGGCTAATTAATCAGCATATTGAGTTTAAAGATCAGAAAAAATAAATTTTTGGGCAATTTTTGACAATTTTAATGATGTAACCCCTTATCAAATTTTCAAAAATTGGCCAATATTTTTTTTCAATTTTTTTCAAGTATTTTAATGCCAATTAATTAAGATTTTAACGGCGAATCGGGCAGTATACTGAATTTCGCTATCTTTTCATTTTTGGCCATGATATGCTGTTAAGAAGACCTCGGGTTTACGCATTTTTAGGCTCTTAAATGGAGTTTTTTATGTCCTAATTTTAAGGACAACTCAAGGCCAAAAAATTCATTACATAAATAATTAAGCTTTTAACGGTGAATCGGACTATATACGGCATTTGTATGACATTCCATTTTTGGCCAAATTATGCTCTCCAGAATCCTCAAGTATGCGGATATTTGGGTACTTAAATTGGCATTTTTTTATCCTAGTTTTTGGAAAAATCAATCTTAAGAATATCCATAACTTGGCCAAAACAGCCTTAAAAACAGCGGATCGGAATATATATGGCATTTGGATGACATTCCATTTTTGGCCAAAATATTCTGTTAAGAAGACATCAGGTTTACGCATTTTTAGGTTCTTAAATGGAGTTTTTTATGTCCTAATTTTAAGGACAACTCATGGCCAAAAATATTCATAACTAGGTCAAAACAGCCTTAAATTCAATTCGGAAAGCAGTTCTGTGTTAGTTTTTATTAGGCTAATTAATCTGCATATTGAGTTTAAAGATCAGAAAAAATAAATTTTTGGCCAATTTTTGACAATTTTAATGATGTAACCCCTTATCAAATTTTCAAAAATTGGCCAAAAATTTTTTTCAATTTTTTTCAAGTATTTTAATGCCAATTAATTAAGATTTTAACGGCGAATCGGGCAGTATACTGAATTTCGCTATCTTTTCATTTTTGGCCATGATATGCTGTTAAGAAGACCTCGGGTTTACGCATTTTTAAGTTCTTAAATGGGGTTTTTTATGTCCTAATTTTAAGGACAACTCAAGGTTAAAAATATTCATAACATAAATAATAGAGCTTTTAACGGTGAATCGGACTATATACGGCATTTGGCTGTCATTGCATTATTGGCCAAATTATACTCTCCAGAATCCTCAAGTATGCGGATATTTGGGTCCTTAAATTGGCATTTTTATATCCTAATTTTTGAACAAATCAAACTTAAGAATATCCATAACTTGGCCAAAACAGCCTTAAAAACAGCGGATCGGAATATATATGGCATTTGGCTGTCATTCCATTTTTGGCCAAATTATGCTCTCCAGAATCCTCAAGTATGCGGATATTTGGGTCCTTAAATTGGCATTTTTATATCCTAATTTTTGGACAAATCAAACTTAAGAATATCCATAACTTGGCCAAAACAGCCTTAAAAACAGCGGATCGGAATATATATGGCATTTGGCTGTCATTCCATTTTTGGCCAAAATATGCTGTTAAGAAGACATCATGTCTACTCATTTTTAGGTTCTTAAATGGAGTTTTTTATGTCCTAATTTTAAGGACAACTCAAGGCCAAAAATATTCATAACTAGGCCAAAACAGCCTTAAATTCAATTCGGAACGCAGTTCTGTGTTCCTTTTTATTAGGCTAATTAATCTGCATATTGAGTTTAAAGATCAGAAAAAATAAATTTTTGGCCAATTTTTGACAATTTTAATGATGTAACCCCTTATCAAATTTTCAAAAATTGACCAAAATTTTTTTTCAAATTTTTTCAAGTATTTAATTGCTAAATAATTAAGATTTTAACGGCGATCGGGTCGTATATTGAATTTGGCTATCATTTCATTTTTGGTCATGATATGCTGTTAAGAAGACCTCAGGTTTACGCATTTTTAAGTTCTTAAATGGGGTTTTTTATGTCCTAATTTTAAGGACAACTCAAGGTTAAAAATATTCATAACATAAATAATAAAGCTTTTAACGGTGAATCGGACTATATACGGCATTTGGCTGTCATTGCATTATTGGCCAAATTATGCTCTCCAGAATCCGCAAGTATGCGGATATTTGGGTCCTTAAATTGGCATTTTTATATCCTAATTTTTGAACAAATCAAACTTAAGAATATCCATAACTTGGCCAAAACAGCCTTAAAAACAGCGGATCGGAATATATATGGCATTTGGCTCTCATTCCATTTTTGGCCATATTATGCTCTCCAGAATCCTCAAGTATGCGCATATTTGGGTCCTTAAATTGGCATTTTTATATCCTAATTTTTGAACAAATCAAACTTAAGAATATCCATAACTTGGTCAAAACAGCCTTAAAAACAGCGGATCGGAATATATATGGCATTTGGCTGTCATTCCATTTTTGGC